>JAUTBQ010090756.1:0-16240 GCA_032361185.1 Lepetodrilus ovalis
AAAAATAAAAATGGGATCCACATCTGACCCAGCCTTATATCCAAATCAGCTGTGTATCGAACAGTGTTATATCGAGGAGACCCTGTATTCAGGTCACACACATGGAAGTCTATGGTAATGCAGTCCACATAGAGTATAGGTGTCATCCTTGTTCTATCAGCATCAGACATGGTAAATAGGGTCTTACTGTAATATGTTGAAGTAACATATGGGTCATATCAGGCTGAAATCAATAATATGCAAACCAACACAAAAACTCAACTCATTCATTAATAGATTTTAAATTATTTTCTTTCCACCTATAGATCCATCCATGCAAAATGACGCAAAAACATAAAGATCTGACATATTCATGACACGAAACAAAATGGATGGATGGACCAAACAGAAAAATAATTTTTGTCCGTCCATCCATTCATTCATTCATTCATTTTGTGTCATGAAATATGTCAGATCTTTTGTTTTAACAAATCAAAGAGGGAAAGTTAAACGTAGAAGAAGACATTTCTCAAGAGAGACTTCTTTTTCCGTCACTTTGAAAAACATACGCATACAGACGTAACTGATTTCTTAGCCTGGAGCTGTGATTGTTATATTTGATTGACGAGTTGCCAAAGGCGTTCGGTGTCGTAAAGAAAAATGGACATGGTTGCAGTTCCTACGTCTCTTCGGCTAACTAATACAATTTGGGAATTACACTTTTTTTCCATCCTATCTGTCACAGATGTGCAGTGGAAAGTAAATTAGTTTCCGACTAAAAATGTTTGTCCCTGCAAGATGTTGCTAGACGTTGCAAGATGTGTGCGTTGTTGTTTTAGCAATGCGAGACAAAATGCTTGGAAATTAGGGAATGTTGAATGGGGATTACATGGCGGTTATCAGGACAAAGAGAAATGTTTTGATATTGATCGTCAATGAAAACTACTTATTGTTGAGGAAGTCTTTTTCTTTCGATTATTTGTTTTATCCAGAAAAGAAATTTATTTAAAAGAATGTGTTTCAGGGTACCTTTTTAAGTAATGGAAGTTTAGAAGTCACTTTGGAGTTTCTAAATTATAATCAGTATGTGAATGTTATTTTGAAAATGAAGAAACATTGTTCTGAAAATAAGGAAACATAAAATACAACTGTATTTTAATAGATTTATTTCAACATTATTATGACTACCATACTTTCCTGTGTATAATATGTACATGGGTGATACTGTATTACAATGGAAAAAAAACCAGTAATTTAATGTTATCATTACCGGTATACAATCTATGTTATTATTCTGAGAACATAGAAACATATTTGCATATTATTCTGAACATAAGGAAACATGATGATTATTCTGAACATAAGGAAACATGATGATTATTCTGAACATAAGGAAACATGATGATTATTCTAAAAATTAAGACACATATGTGAATCCTCTGAAACTGAATTACTCTCTCTATTATGTGTATCTGATGTCAATTACAACCCACGTTTACTCACAAAATCATCAATTGTAATTAACCAATACTCACAATTACATGGGTTTTTTTTCTACCCATCAGTCTTCGTTTGCTGCAGCTAATAAGTGATTGGCTTGAGAATGGGTTTGTGTTTACAATGCTATTTTCTGTCGCCAATATTGTAATTAAAATTCATTAGACAGATGTTCAGACGAATGAAAATGTACTTTTCTCATTGGTTCTAACCCCCAGACAACTCTCTTAACTTGTTTACATTGGAGGATTTCTGTCTGTCTGTCATCTGTCATTTCAGAATAGCGGTTCTTTAATTTAAAGATTATGTCGGAGACTACATTCAATATTGTTTGTTTGGTTTGGTAATTAGCCGTGTAATTGTACAATTTCTAAAGTCAATCTTAGGAGCAGAGGCAATTTTCGAAAAAGGGTTATGAAGGAATTCCAATGAACATTCATTAAGGAACATGAAAGGTTCACGAAAATTCCTTTGGTCGTCGCCTGAAATTGTAGACACCTTGGGAAATAACAAATTTCAATATTGGAGACTGAATAGATACAGATCAAAGTGACAAATTTGTGACAATTCCGGTTGGATCCTTTCTTGTCAATGTTACAAGTTTTGTTCTCTCTAAAATAGTCCTGTTTCAAGAGATACCACACAGACAAATAAGCAAGACTAGATTGTCTCTTGAGAATAAGTTTGTAAATGTTATCAATGGCTTGTTTGTTGTAGAATTCCAGTAGAAATATTTAAAAAAAAATGTATTTCCTTTATTTTTCCATTTTATCAAGCTTTGATAGTAGAATTTTGATATATGTACAAATTATTTATTTTCATCCTCTAACTTAATTGCTTATGACCTTTACTTAATTCTCTCCTTGCTGTAGGCAACCATATATGCCCTAAATTAAAGAATCTTTGCCTAATCTAGCAGAAAGATGGTTAATGTAGATTTTTTTTAATGATTTATTTCTAAGAGCTGTTCGTTAAATTTAAATTGAAGTAAAAAGCTGCAGAAATTAAGTTTTTTTTTTTATCAGAGATGTCATATTCACATTCATTTCAGTAAGGACAACAATCCTTTGATTAGTGAAACTTTGTATAAATCATTGTATTGCCAGCGATTACAATCAGACAATTTCTATGAGGCGATTACTATCAGACGATTACTATTATACAGGATATTACTGTCAGTATTAATAATGCGTGTGACAGTAATGTCGGGTGCATCCTTTGTGACCAACCCCCATGGGTTCTAATCACCCGTTCAAACCCAGTCTCAATGTCGAGATAACTGCAACATTTTCATGCGTCCAACGTAGCCACAAATGTCATCCGGTCTTGTGACTTTTCATCCAGTCTTGCATGTTTGCATCCATACATGTTTTCCACTGGTTTTGTGTGTTTTCGGCTATTTGGATCACTGATAAAGAGTAGCCCATCAGAGATAAAATCTCAAGTTTTTATCTTTTCAATGACATTCAAGTATTGTCTGTATCTTCATTAGATATTTTGCAATTTTCATCTGAAATAGGTTTTTTTTCTTATTTTTCCTTTCTTTTTACAATTTCATTCCCATCAACTCATCAAGACTGATATCATGACATCCTTTACCTAGTCAGTTGGAAAATGACTTTCAGAATTGACAACATATCCTTATTTTGATCATGTCCCAATCAGGCTTTTTGATCATGCCTCAATCATACCTCATCTTGAGACTGTTCGATGAGATGGAAAGCTGGACATTGTGTCGCGGTTTTTCTATATTTTGTGTCATTGTGTCATTGTGTCATGTCACTGTCACTGTGGCCCAACTCTCCATTTAGTGCTCTCAAAATATCTTGGATGATTAAGAAACATTATTAACCCTACAATCTTGGGTACCCTTTCACAAAGCTATTTTATCCACTAAGAGACCATAGCAGTCTCTTAGCAGTGCATTAGCTATCGGCAAAGAGAGTGCTATGGTCTCTTAGTGGATAAGAGAGCTGCGTGAAAGACTACCCTGGTATAAGTTGCAAGGAAAAGGGTATCATCTGCTACGATGACCATTTCCCTCCCACAACTTTGATGTACTTGCTAGACTTTCAGCCAACAGCAGCATTTTATACAACAATCATTCTACTGTTCAATGAGTATTATCATCTACTGCCTCCCATCTGTATCAACTGTCTTCACCAAGGATGTAAGCACTCTATTAGTGAAAAAAGTTTAGATGTAGAAAACATTATCATTGACATAGTGGAAGAAATGTGCGAGTGATTGCCCATAGAACTGTCAATGGGTATTCCACATAGAGCTTTGCGATATGAAAGGTTATGAAACTGTATAGGTAGATGACTATCGTCAGTTTCTCATGACTTTCAGACAGTTACTCGCAAGGTATAGTCCACGTGAAATTCACCATCAGACAGTGAATTAGCACAAGAAAAGTTGCACATGGAGTGCACAGTTGGGAAATCATTTGTGTCTTGAAACAGGCCATATTAGTAGATACACTATACAACATTTTGTCCTACATTCCGATTATATCTTAGCAAAATCTCACTCACTCACTTAGCAAACATATGACTCAAATGTGACATGAAATGACAAAAACTTAAGTCTGCCATCATTACCTTTCCTAGACTATACTTAGTCTCAGAGGGGGAAAGTAAATTATTTTTAATAAATTCTACTAATGTGTATAATGTTTATATGAAAGGCGCCCTGACAACCTTTATCCTCTATACTTGCTTTTGTCCATGGGAAATATTTGGAATAGGAGTATTTGGTTGAGAACAGGGTCTGTGACACAGTTCATACCTTTCCTTAATCAGTTAAGTACCAAAAAAAAGAATATTTCGGTCTATATTTGTGTGTACATGTATGTATAAGTGTAAATGACAACAATGCCTAGCACTAATTGTAACCTAGTGTTATGCATATCTGACCTATGTGAAATTAACACTCCCCGGTGCCAGGGACGTAAGAAAGAGATCAGGGGGAGGGAGGGATTGCACTATTGACTACTTATCTTCCGTGTTGCATTAATTAATAAGTCATGATTACCTGTCATTAGTGGCAAGTAATGTATGCGTTGTTCCTTTGATGTCGCACATGATTCGCAATGAGCGTCTTTGTTGTTGAAATGTACATGGTGTGGTTGTACGTCTATTTCACGTAGGTTGCAGTTAATTTTTTTGACATTTTGTAGTTTGCAGATATATAGCTTTACAGGGGCACATAATCAAGTTTGCTCTTTGATTTATTTGAACTTGGGAAGTGTTTATTGACCATGATGAATGAGATGAATTAGGAAAGATAATCCAGTAATAGCTAGGATATAATATAAGGAAGTTGACAAGCCATACATTTTCTGCCATGTAATTTATTTTGAATTAATGTTTACTTTCTTTACACACTATTATACATAGACTTTCTTTATTAAAACTTTTACTTAATTTTTAGTAAAATTTTCCTGGCTTTCTGCAGCAGATTACTATTTTCCTTATTTAACTCTACCCTTGCTGGAATAAAACATAGACACTGCTCTTTAGGGCATCTCTGGTTGCCTGCAGGGAGAGGGTTAAAGTACCATTTTATATATTTTGTACATTTTACACACAATTTTACTTTACACAACATTTACTTCATAGTAAAACCTGATACTGTTCCTGGTTACTATATTTATCAAAATATGCATCCATGGTTGCCAGCAGTAGGTACAGGGTTAAATATTGGCAGATTCTCGTGTAAACATTGTTTTCTTAGATAGCTTAGTTACATACAATACCAAACTGACCTACATATATAACCAGGTGCATATCCTCCAAATATGAACATCTGGGCAATGAGGAGTGGGGGTGGAGGGGAGGGAGAGGGTGAGTGGGGGGGATGAGGTTGGGGAGTTAACTGCCCATATCAATAGAAAACAAAACAGTCGCTCGCTGTACCTCTGTATGATTCACACTGATTTCATGGCATTGATTAGACATAAACACAGGGTATGGTCCTTTAATAGTCCCAATGATGGACCTCCCATAGAGGTGGAATAACATTGATATGTACTCATACACCTTCATTACACTTGGCCTGGTTAAAGGAACACCGATAAATGGACAAAGCTCTTAAATTATATTTCTATGATTAGGGAGAACACTGTCAAATGGACAAAGTTCTTAAATTATATTTCTATGATTAGGGACTGACATGGTGAACCAACTGGCTTACCATGTTATTGCTATGGAGCATTGATAGTATGGTATTCATGATATGAAAATTCAGCTTTTGTACTCATGTGATTTGAATATAAAGATGTCTGTGAGATGAGTGGGTTGAGTATGTTTCATATTTAGGTACAGTAACCCCCATAGAGGATCATGATAATTTCATCAAGGTCATAGGCTAAGGGTAAAGCACTGAGAAATATTGAAAATCTCTTTTGACATCCGTAAGAAATATCTCGAGGGTTCGTTAACGTGATTCTTGTTAAATTCATGCATGACGTAGCATTGGTCCATTTCCGTGATCAAGAGTTGGTTTTCAGGACTTCAAAGTGGAATCTCTACATCCAGTAGACACTTGTAGGGGTGTTCTTAAAGGCACGCTGCCATGGGTGTATATGTTCTATCTTGCCGAGGTAGTGCTTAGAGGCATTATATCAGTTGTAGCGACACTAACAAGGTTGAATATTCAGCGTCTTGACCCAACATTCCAGATGAACAGTTCTGACTATCATTAACAGTTCTGACTATCATTAAGTGCGGAAACAATTCTGACTATAGCAATTCCATGGAACAGTTCTGACCCTATAATAAAATAATAACGCTAACATGATAATGTGTATTTATTTAATGTTAAATTCCATGCATAAGATGTGTGCTCAGTACTACAGTATAATTAACCCATAGGAATAATTCTGACACTAGCAACACAAGGGAACAATTCTGGCACTAGCAACACAGGGGAACAGTTATGACACTAGCAACACAGGGGAACAGTTATGACACTAGCAACACAAGGGAACAGTTATGACACTAGCAACACAGGGGAACAGTTATGACACTAGCAACACAGGGGAACAGTTCTGACTATAGTTCTGACATAAATTAGCAATACAGAGGAACAGTTCTGAACGCATCAACCCATGCAAAGCAAAGGGAAAAGTTATAGCTTATCAAAAAGGATAACAGTTCTGATCATCATTACCTAAAAACTGATGATGGCAATCGGTAACATTTCTGATCATAGTAACCCGTGGGACAATTGATAGGAAAAGTTTGGCAATCAATGGGGAACAGTTTTGACTCTTGCCAGCAATTATAGGAGCACTTCTTACTCTTACCAATAAGGAGTAGACTTCTGACTCTTACCGACAATGGGGAACACTTCTGACTCTTTAGAAACAATGGGGAACACTTCTGACTCTTTAGAAACAATGGGGAACACTTCTGACTCTTTAGAAACAGATCTCTGAGATATTGTTATTGAATTGATGTTAAAAGCCAACTCACTCTAAGCTTGACCTTTCTAACTCAAATCCTTGATTCATCTTTTCACCTATAACATGTAATGCTTCTTTAAATTATATTTGGTATTTTCTGTCATATTCTAAATGTACGATTTTATGGTCTTCATTTGTAGGTTTGTTCTCATGTTATATACAACAATGATTGGAACAATACACTCTGAAAGTCATTAAAAATAAGACTTCACACTAACTTTAGTTTCTCATAAACCCAAGAGAGAACTATATAAGAAAATTGCTGATTCCAAACACAATTTCTTTCGGTGTTGTGTTGGTATTGCAGTCATTTAAATCTACTTTGTTCCAATTACCAGTGCAGATTTATGTTTCAGTGATTCTTATCGGAGTAAACATGCTTAATGCGAGTATAAAACATGAGTAATGTTGTATAATTGCTTGTAGTCATGTGAGAATTGGAAGTGAGATAGTGACTTAAAGGTTACTGGTAGCTTAGTATAATGATGGCACTGGCATATCTTGGTACTGCAAGGATCTGATAACATGGTAGAAAAATATCCTTGAAAGTTAAAAACAAATGTCATGCCACCTTACAAAATACTAGTATATAATTACCAGTATGTTTTTTTGGCAGTGTTTTATGACAAACAAAATTCTATCATATCGTATTTTAAGGTAATCGATTTTAGTTAATCAAACTTTATTTCTTATACAGTTACACATAGTTCTAAGATTGTGAAAATAAAACTGGATTCATCTTTCATTTCTTTCTCTCTCAGAACATACACTGTACTGAATATTATCTGATTTTGATGATGACATGAAAACATCAAAGATAGGTGACCATTTTTTTACAGATTAGAGCATGCATTTCAATCAATACGAGACTATTGTTGGCTCACTATCTCTGACAAATTGGTACTTTTCTAGAATTACCCATTGACATTTTATACCCTTAATGCTGAGGTTTTTCTTTGGTTGGGTGGGAGGGGTGGGTGTTTCTGTAAGTAAAGGAGGGGATAGGGTGGGGGATTGTCTTATTATTTAAAAAATAATAATTTTAATATCACTATTCAGGAGATATTCTGAAAATATGTATAAAATTATTTTGGAAAATATGTATACATTTATTAGCAATGTTAATTTCTAGTATTACAGCAGATCTATACATAAGATGAACATTGAACTTCAGACCAAACCGTTCCGAGTTTGAACCTGCCTTACATGCAAAACATCAATAAAAGCAACTCTATGAAAAAAAATACATATATTATTAATATGGATTTGCCATCATTATTATCTATAATATGGTACGCAGTCTAATTAAAAAATTTAAGATTGATTTTTTTTCAGCATCTGCACACATGTATAGATTTACTGTGTATAGTAATCTGTATGGAATATATTACTGACCTTTAACAGATGTATTTGAAATACATTAGAAAACTAACCCAGAGCTTAAATGCTTAGTTTTTTTCCCTCTCCAATATTAATATGTTCTTTCCATCGAGCCATACACTGCACATCTGCTTATCAACAGACAAGTACAAAACCATCACAATTTCCTTATTATTCATTTCTTTTAACACTGAACACATGCAATTTCCATTATAGCGTTCAGGTGTGTGTATGCATATACTGCACACCTATTCTCGTATACATATAGTTCATGCTCACCCCCACAGCATACCAAAACAACGGGTCGGGTAATGATGGCATACCATTCTGATATAATACTCGGCACGGTGATCTGCGGATGTTTTCCGTTCATCCACTGGGTTGTGAAGGTGCTGAAGTTAAGTGCAGAGTATATTATATCCACAAAGTAAAGTGCAAAGTATATTATTTCCACAAAGTTAAGCACGGAGTGTATTATTTGCATGGCAGGTCGAGCTCATGTCAACTAACCTCAGAATGCACCGAGCTTATCGGAGCTCTTCAGCATCTGCAATGATTACATTTTAAAAAGCGAAGACACGATGCTGCCGATGTTAATGACGTCGTTCTCAGCCGAGGTCAATCTTACAGTATGAGGTCAATCTGACAGTATGAGGTCAATCTGACAGTATGAGGTCAATCTGGCAGTAAGCGTGGATGTATTGTTATTATTTAGCCTCCTCTATGCTGGAGGCAAGTGGAGATGCCTTATCAAGCAGTCGTATTAATTACATCATTAACATACATGATAATCACTATTGATCCCTGCAAGACCACTAAAAGTTAAACTACTTTGAAAAACAGTATACAATTCCATTTTGACAATAACTTTCAAACATTTTTCACAACATATATTCTGTTATTACCATATTTACTCAATTTTGTAAATATCCACAAGGTTCTTAACTGAATATCACAAATTGTATTTAAGGAAAACCTGGGTCTTCAGCTAGGCCTTCTGAACTCATTATAGAACTAGATTGTACGTCACTACCACAACGTGTGCTTCTGACAAGTTTCTGCAAGGAATTGCAAGAAGAGGCTTCCCCACTTTCAAGTCTAGACTGTTAAATGAAGATTTCTGTCTTGTCCTGGTGAATATCAATTTCAGCAC
Source organism: Lepetodrilus ovalis (assembly GCA_032361185.1). Lineage (NCBI taxonomy): Eukaryota > Metazoa > Mollusca > Gastropoda > Lepetellida > Lepetodrilidae > Lepetodrilus > Lepetodrilus ovalis. Next base: position 9,480 of record JAUTBQ010090756.1, read on the forward strand.
ACATAACTCTGCAAATGCTGTTACATGGCTGGCAATATTTGGGTGTGAAGCAGCTGTTAGGATGCTATTATACGCCTTGGTAATTGCACTGTATCAACTCTGAGGCAATTTTATCTGCAGTCAATGAGAAAATGATTGGACTCAGCAGGCACCCCGGCCTCACGCAACCTAAAACATAGTAAAGTTAGTTGTCTTGGTAATAGCATCACTGGTTGCCAGGTAGTTTTTGTCATATATTAGTATTATAACATGTCTGTTAGGATTTGATATAGATTATGTTAACAGGTATAACAATTTGGTTTTGTATTTCGATTTCTTTTTTAATATTTTACATACTTCACTTATGATCAGTTTTTATTAATTAGAATTTTAAATATTACAATTATCATTAGTGTATTAATATGTAAATAGAGTGCCCCCTCGATATACAATGGGTCTGATGCACCATGGATACGGATATAGCGCAGGGTCAGACGTGGATCCCATTTCTTTTCTCATTATTTCCCTGTAGGCCTACTATTGTATAAGGTGGGTACTATAACGCAGGGTGTGTGTCATGGACCCCAACTTCAGCGTTATATCGACGGGACACTGTACCATTGTAAATCTGAGCTCTTAAAATAACATGATATTAAAGTTTTTTCTTTTATGTTTCTTGCTTATATATTTCCTATTATTTTCTTCTACTCTGTAATGTAGAGTTTTACCCAAATAATACACTGATTATGTTTATAAATTAAAACTTCAAACAATACAATTATCATTAGCATATTTAATCTTTAGCAACCACAGTCACATTGGATATGTATATGTTCTAAAAACAACAAGATGTCAAAGTTTTTCTTCTGTGGTATCTGCAAATTCTTTTCCCTGATTTTTTTTCTCTCTTTGTGATGTAGAGTTTGTTTGTAAATTGACAGACAATGACATTGAAATGGCTTCATTGAGAGATTTATATTGTAAGTTTGATGTGATGAGAGAGAAAAATCTTTGACTCCTGTAATTTTACCACCAATTTAACATTCATTTTTTAAAGTTTTTAGTATAGTCAGTTTCATTTTGGTCTTCAGTTGTCAATGACAATGTACTCCTGGAAAGGATATTGTAGGTCATGAATATGATAAGAATGAACTTCTTTAAAATGAAAAATAACAAATAAGTTTTTTGTTTTTTCCCCCACCATTTCTTTTGTCACATGAAATTGTTTTCTTTGGAAAAGAAAACAAATCATCAAATTATTTTGCATCATTAAATTTCACCACGTGACCTAACACACTGGTACCAGTGTGTTTTAAAAGATGTACAAAATAACGAAAACAACTCGAACCATAAATCCGAGCCATTATCTTTAACAATTTTTCTCTTCGTTGATTTTCTATGTTGTAAAAACATCCTGACGGTGTCCTCCCAAAGGCAACATTCTCTCATTGTCTCATTGTCTCATTGATGCTCCTTGTTTTATTGTGGGAAGATTCCCCATCCTATTTGAGATGTTTTTGTCCAATGAAATATCCATGACCGAAGACCGACCATTTAAAGCCGTACTGTCAGTGATGGTTGACCGAACACCTTGCTCATTCGTTCATCCATTGAGTTTCTATTCTGTACAAATGTGTGCAGGAAGTTTCATTTTGGGGTTTATCTTCGGATTTGATCGTATTACACGCTGATATGCCAGCTGGAGACTGTCTGTTCCTGTCAAATGTGTCAAAAACTGCCGCATCAATATGAGAAAGGAATATTAAGAAAAAATGTTGTACCACACCAATTCTCAATGGTTTTTCGATTGAAATATTGGCATTTGGAATGGCAGAGGAGTTGTGTGCAATTCGATAAAGTTAGACATGTATTTTGTTCTGAGCAAGATTTTCAAAGAAGGTTGAGTTAATATTTTGGATGTCACAGCTATTGAATGATTGGTAATGTTTTTCGGTATTGAAAAGTTGACATAAAGTCACCTTGAACAGTTCAAATAGATTTATGGTTCACTTTAAGATCAGTTTAAAAAAGCGCATTGGAAGATGACCAAACAAATGTAGTGTTGGCAGAAACATACTCACAATCAGTTATAATGATGACAATAAATGTACTATGACAATCAGTGAATTATTACAATTATTTGCTATGCATGTAGTAACATTCTGACATTATTTTTATATTGTGATTGTTTTATGACAATCAATTATGGTGTCCCCTCGATATAATGCTGAAGTTGGGGGTCCATGACATACCCCCCATCCCTACCCCTGTGTTATAGTACCCGCCTTATATGATATTACAGGGAAATAATAAAAATAAAAATGGGATCCACGTCTGACCCCATGTTATATCCAATCCGCGGTGCATCGGACCGTGTTATACCGAGGGGGCACTGAATGAATTGACAGAATGGCAATATGTTATTACACTGTAAGTTACAATGATTAGTTATGTTCTCAATATAGCAGTATGGGTCCCCTTTTCAAATGTGGAATACTTTACAAATGATTTCATTTACATTATTCATTTAAAAAATGAGACATCAACAAGAATTACTATCCTACTCAATATCAATAGAAATGCTTTGTACTCTTCATGGTCTACTGTGTACTTAATGCCTTGATATTACATAGCAGTTCTTACAAAGTGATTACACTTGGATGTCGCTGGCTTCGCAGTTAAAATTTCACTTGTTATGATCATCAGACCACCCTGGTCTATATAGGTAATAAAAATCCCTTATACATAATTATGTTTCATTACAACTCTTTATCTACAAACACCATTAGGCTATGTATATTTCACCTCTGTCAATTTCAATATCCTCGTACATTCAACTTGTCTTTACGAGATAATCCTACCAGGGTAGTGTATATTTCATCTGTGTTGATGTCACTTACAGTCTATAGATATACCCCTGTGCGTGCAATATCCTTTTGTCAGTCATTCTTCCAATACCACCTACAAAACGCTATAAGCTGTAACCTCACCATGCCATGTATATTTCGCTATCATGTATATTTCACTGTGACAGTTTATGGTAGTACCGGTAGCTGTATTAGGAACTGTTTTGTCGTATATTTCCATGTGTTTGTGTGTTTGTATCACCTGTCGATATCGCCTTCAAGGTGAAAATTAAAATTCAATCCATTTCACCATGAACTGGGAGTATACCACGACAACCGTAACTACGCTACGAATGACCCGCGATGACTTTCTAATTTGCGATTGGACAATAGCGGGTGCGACCCCCGCTGACCTCACCAGGGTTCCTGTGCCAGGTTTAATCCTCGTCATGTCGATATTGCCAGGCGTCACTCGCATGTCATGCTGTCATTCAGGTGCCATTGCTTTGTGTGTGTGCTCACTCTCGACAGTTCCAATTCAAAGCAAAATGTATACAAGTACGAGATGACAATACGCAACAAATGAACTACTCCTCGAAACAAATTGAAATATGCACTCGAAAATATGCAGTTGTTATGAATGGAGTTGAAGATTATCTATGTGTCTGGGGATTATAATAATGCATACCTTTAAAAACTACAAGGAAACTGTTATTATGAGTGTGCTTGTGCATTTGATGGATGTCTAGGAATACCAAGTGTCATGATGTGTTGTAGACTGTGCGCAACATTTGCAGACAATTTCTGTCATTTATTTATTCATTTACTTATTATCAGTACATTTTGCTAGCTGTTAAAGTAAGACAATAAAACATACAGTATATCCACTATAAATACTGCAATGTACAATTGGGGATGTTATTAATTTGTAATATAATGTTGTATAGTGTAATGGGACAGTTACATTGTTCTTCAATGTACAACCTTTACAATGAAATGTACCACCCTTGTAATGAAATGTGCAATCTGTACAATGAAATGTACAACCTCTGTAATGAAATGTACAACATTTACAATGAAATGTAGGCTACAACCTTTACAATGAAATGTACCACCTCAGTGAGATACCAACTGTATCAATTGTCTAATCTCAGGAACTGGATAATTTAATTTATCTGTAATAGCATCTTCTGAAGGTGAAACCTGCATGATTAACCTTTTCTACCTGTTGAATTAATCAAAATCATTGCAGTGTGTGTGACATATTTGCCATCATATGAATCCAGAGGTAGAATGGTTAAAATCAAATTTCATTAAAGCAATACCATGAGAAATGCCAAAGTGACACATGACTTTTCATATTATTACTTGTAAATTTAAAACATTGAATTACAAGATTGTGGGTACGTAATTGATTTAATGCTATTTTTAATGCCAAATCAATTTTGTCAACATGAACACCTGCAAAGCACAACCTTAATCACTAATGTTTTCAGATTAGGCCATGCATATTAGTTTCTTGTTTTTCATTCCATGGCTGTTCTAAAACACTAACTTAAAAAGATTGTGTTTCCGGCTGGACTAATTGAACACCATTGCTTGATAGGGCATCTCTTGTTGACTCCAGCAGGGAGAAGGTTAAGCAGTCATCCTCTAATTAGTAGTTACAGGATCGGTGTTTTTTTTTCTTTTACCGTCTAACAGTTAGTGTATGAAAAGACAAGTTTTCATTTCAGTAGAGTCAAATTTTATTTATTTTATATACAGTATATGAATGAAAAAAACAATGAAAAATTACACATTGCCTAACATCTTTTGTATATTCAGTTAATCTGCATTGGAATTTTAAGTCTTCTATAATACGACATAAAGCAGACAATACAATGCTGATACTAATGATAGCCATATAAAAGACATTAGTGAGATACTTTGAGAACAATTTTGAAATGTCACTCTATAATTACGTATCAAATTTCAGCTGGCATTTGATTCACTTTTATACGTATGTGAGATATTTTATATATAGGTTGATTTCAACATATGTTATTGACTCAAATTTAACAGGATCAGACAAAAGTGAAACATTTATTGTAGTCCTCTTCTTAATAGGTTATAGGTACAATAGGGTGATTTGTGAAATGAATGCGTACATAGCAATGAATAACTTTATTATTATTAGTAGTAGTATTGTTGTTGTTGTTGCTAAGATTATGATTATGATTATGATTATTACTATTATTATTATTATTATTATTACTATTATTATTATTATTATTATTATTATTATTATTTTTACATGTTATACATGTACCCTAAGTGATAGGTACATACATAATTGTGATTTGTAAAATGTACATGATATTTAATAATAATAATAATAGTGCATTTATAATGCATTGGACTCCATGAGGAAAACACATGTTTGAAGTGCAGACAAAGACGATCAATCAATCAATAAATATATATTTTTTTATATTATTTAAAAGATTTTTAGCATCATATGTATATACATAGAGAATTTCGCCCTCATGTGTTTTGATATACCGGATACCGGTAGTTGTTATCCTACTCGATAAAGTAACGTAAATCCTAGGATTATCTCCTCTCAGAGCGACTATTGGGTGATAAATGTATATATATATATACAAACAAGTAGGTGATAGGTACATCCATGCCATTTGTGAAATGTACTCATTGAACATAAAAATAAATATATATTTAAAAAATATAATTTGTATGTGCCAAAAAGTCATACTTGTCTCATTTATCAGATGTACTAAAACTTTTGCGTCCAATATTCAGGACATATACTCAAGTAGCTTGTCCCACAATCAACATCATCTATATACAAATATTGACATCTGGTTTACACCATTGAAGTTTAGTACAGTACCGAGCATTGGTTCATTTTTCAATTTTTATTTATTTTTTCACAATATGATTACCGGTAAACTCAGTCTACAGACAAGTGTTATACTCAAAATTCAAGAATAACATGAATAAATTTCGACTTGTGAAACTATTTCTTTAGAATTTTTGAGATATAGTATAATGTCTATTGGCTAGACGGTATTGTTGGTCAGTTCTTTATAAAGAATAAGCTTTATTTCAATTCACATACAACAACAGACAATTGTATCAGGCATTCCTATGAGCCATTTGTATAACAGCTGGACACAGATATCAATTGTATGAAATTGAATAAATATAATCCTGTTGTAATTCACAGTGGAATGTAGATTTGACGGGAGGAGGAAAGGGGTGGGGAGGTTGGTGGGGTGGGGGTGGTTGAGAAAAAAATCTTTCATTGTCTTGAAATCTATTTTGCTCATGACTTGAACCAGTTGGTATGACCTAGTGCATTGCATTGTCATTGACATCCCAATCGATTCCGTTAATTCAACAGGTTAATTTGTGTCGTGTTGAAATCACGATCTCCAATGTGATTGGCTATAAGAGTTGACACATTTTTCCATCTCAAAGGACTAGAAAATTCTATTTGCAGCGGAATTCAGAGGTCTCATGATTAAGTATATTCATGTGAGAATGGATTCAATGGGTTGATGTAGTTCGGCTTCCTGTGTATATTTGTATTCCAGTGTTCTGTGCCAGAGAACATTCATAGCACTATTAGAGTAATAATTCCTATACCGTAATTACCCTAATAATTTGAACCCTCTAATAGTTCGACCACATACCGTAAAATAATTACGGAAAATAATATCCAACAGACCATAAAAATACAAATTTGAACAATTTTTTTTAAATAATTATTTTCTAATTATTCGAACAGTAATTTTTCAAATACAGTGGCCCTCGATATAAGACAGTCCGATACACAGCGGATTCGGATATAAGGCGGGGTCAGACGTGGATCCAATTTTATATTTTCGTTATATCCCTGTAATATCATATAAGCCAGGTACTATAAGGCAG
>JAUTBQ010090867.1:0-16236 GCA_032361185.1 Lepetodrilus ovalis
GTCCCCAACACTTGATATTTATAATAAATTTCATATTTTATAGTAATTATTTGTCAGGACTAATAATGATATTGTCTGATGTATTCATGATATATGAGAGTTATTTCCCCTTGAATTAATACAATGAAGGATGAAGAACTAAGATTGTTCAGGTTGTTGAAATTGAATTTTGCCTACCGTACAGTAGTAGAAAGGTTTTTGGAAGTACAAACATGATTATAAGTATGTACTTTTAAGTTGTAGCTAAGAACTAGTCAAATCTGTGATTATATGCCTTTAATATTATGTTGCATTACTAAACATAGACCTATATTGAATGGGATTGAAAATACAGGTTACTTTAGAGTTAGACCATTTTGTACAGGATATTAACTCCATAAATTGGAATAATTGAAAATAAATTATATACACATAGCTTAAACTTAAATTTGATAAAGTCATTTTATGCTATCACTTTTATTTAATACTGTATATAGATTCATGGCATGCATTAATGATATGCAAAAAATAACTGTCACTCACTAGACTACGGTACCCATAGTCAGAAAAGGGTTGGGAAAACCTCCAACTCATTTGTATAGAATTCCTATTGATTGTTACTAATTAATATATGAAATGCATTACTAAGAAGATAATCAATTCGAAAGAAATAAAGACTTGCTTAACTGTTCACGACATATCCTGAACAGGACTCGATCTAGTATAGGCACTTTGACATGTGACACAAGACTCACTTCAATAGAACTGCTTTCACTAAGCATAGCAGAGACGCCCCAAATCACACTTACTCATTCAAATTCAATAGCATTTATAAGATATAAAACCATATCCTATTCTATTGAAATGCTAAAAGTAAGACAGGGATATTGACATAGAAATATCATTAGACGGTGTACGTAATCCAATATATATGCACTATTGGAACCCTCTAATGCGATTACATAATGATTGTTCAAGCCCAGTGAATTTCTGTCTTGAAATAGCTGCACATTGTGAATAGACAGATGTCATGATGGAAAGTGACAGGTGCTTGTTGAAATGGACAATATCGTCTAGGAGTGATATATGAGCTTGTAATGTACATGCTGAATGAGCTGTATGCTGACCCAATATTGCTTAGTGCTTAGGAATTGTGTATAGCTATAACAGACTATTGGAGCCAAGACAGTGCTGTGGAGAATTCTAAATGGAAATTTATTTTACAGGTATTGTGTCTATTATTTTAGTTTTTAAACCATTTTCATTGCTTCCTGTACATAAAATCAATTGTATAATAGTACAGTTAATCAGTGATATGGATTTTTAACCTTCTCCATGCTGAAGGTAACCAGCAATGCCCTATAGAACTGTTTCTGTGCCCAATCCAGCAGGGAGAGGGTTAATGAGTACCATAATTACTCTAATAATTAGAACCCTCAAAAATTCAAACACCTAAATTAATTGTTTAAAAAAAAAATTATCTGAAAATGAACATGACAATTTTCTTTTCAAATCTTAATTTTTTAAATATTGTTCAAATTGTCAATATTTTTTTTTCAAAATCCTTTATTTCTTTAACATTTCAATTACAACCATATTTTTTTACTTCAATTTGGTTGTCCTGTCTAATTATTCAAACACAGATCATTTTCTATTTTTGTCTTTTCTAATAATTCGACCAGCTACAAATTTAATTATTTTCTGCTGTTCGAATTATTAGAGTAATTACGGTAATTTGTATTACTTAATACCAGCTGTTGCTTGCAGATCTTCTAGGAACATTCGCTACTATGGATCAGACAAACTGTGATATATAAGTGAAATAATCATTAAAGCGACTCTAATTAGTTTACGGTCCCATGTAATGCTGATGTTGGGGAGTGGGACAAGAAAGAGGGGACAACTCTGGTTTTAATCCTGCATTACATTTCAGCTCGAGGAACGTAAATTATCTGATGAATTTATAGAAGCATCGGAAGTCTTGGTAAAAATAAATATTTACAGTGGTTTTGGAATCCGCCGTGTTGGGTGAAGGTTTAGATAGTCACATGATTTTGTAGATATTTTTTTTATATGTTTATATGCCAATATTAAAATTACATGTGTAGTCAAGTGTAGCTGTTTGTGAAAGTGTAGCCATGTATGATATATTTGATTTCAGCATATTATATTGGCATAAATTCAATGGGATATGACAAAAGTAAAACACTTATCGAAGTCCTCTCCCTATATAAGCAAGTGAGGTTAACTCTTTGGTGAAGTTGTTAGAGCATTCCTGCCAATTCATGTTCAAATACCAGGATTGGTATAATGCGGTTGCAATAGCACCCAACAGAAATCATTACAATAATGCATGTATGATTATTGTCCTATCATCTGTTTTCACAAATGCTATCTCAGTTTTTATATAAAAAAGAAATTTCAGTTATGTAGCATACATGAAAACATAACACTGAGAAAACGTATTTACAGTGATCGAAATTAACACTAGTCTGCTAGCCCGGGCCATTTCTCCCAATGCTAAAACTTAAAAAGTATCCTAAGGACTAGTAGAAATTCATGTCTTTTGTTATTTGTATCACTACATGTATTTGGACTAGTAAGTTTTAAAGTTAATTTTGATCCCTGTATTTACCATTGATTATGGTATATTATGAGTAGAATGTATGTATGGTATGTATATACAGTACAGTGTCCCCTCAATATAACGCTGAATTGTGGGTCCATGACATACCCCCCAGCCTTATAGTACCAGCCTTATACGATAGTACAGGTAAATAACAAAAATAAAAATGGGATCCACATCAGACCCAGCCTTATATCCGAATCCGCTGTGTATCGAACAGTGTTACATCGAGGGGACACTGTACTAGTATTTGTCTGACTGTCCTGTTATTAGTTTTAGAGAAATGTCACGGTAATGGCCGCCTTTAACCCTCCCCCTGCTGCAGGCAACCAGAGATGCCCCGAAGAGCTGTGTCTGTGGCTAATCCAGCAGGAAGAGGGTTAACGCTCTCCCTGCCAGCTTAAGCACTGCCACAGCTCTTTAGGGCATCTCCAGTTGCCTGCAGGAGGGAGAGGGTTAATATCCAACATTCGACTGACCATACATAGTCTGAGTGTATTGTCCGATAGTAAATGGGGTCATTACCATTGCGCTAGATAAGCTACCTTGTCATGTGCTTGGGTTGGTGTCGCTACAGTAGGTTGTATATGATGAGCTAGTTCAAAGAATGTAAATGGAAGACTATTGTTTTTGTCGCCCATCTTCCATTTTTGGTTAAAAATACATTTGCAGTAATCAATAGATAAAATTAGTAGAAGACTATTAAAGACTTTGTTGTTTCAAGCTGATCTACTGATTGTAAAATTTGATTTGGAATAAAAATTACAATTATTGTTAAGACAGGTAACTCACATACATATGTGTAAGTATGTCCATACCATAGAAAGGGATAGAAAAAGAATAATAAGCCTGCTTGTAATGTAATTGACTCTACATTAGTAGCATCCTCAAAGAGATAAATAAATAGGTTTTTAAATGGCATTTTGTAATATGCAATACTGCAGTTCTTAATTCTTTAGGATGAGAGTTCCATTATTTCTGCTGATAGGTGATAATGATGAAGCTTAGTGCAAAACACTTGTTATGATGTTAATATATAATTTATATTAACCATTACATAGTTTACATAGTGTCTAAAAGTGTCTGAAAAAATTATCAATCGATATTTTTAATTTCAGGCAAAGTTGAACAAGAAAAACTACCGTCATCTGAAGAATGAGGTTGGGCAATCACAGACGCGAACGTATCGTGCACACGCGGGATATATACGTGATCGGCCAATCACTGCTCCCAATTTGAGCATGTACGCTCGGAAAGAAATGAAGGCAAGGGCTGGCGGGACAACAGCCGAGGAGGCGTATCAGTCGGTGAGACGGAGGCTGAAGTCCGCCCCTTCATCTTCGAGAGGTCAGTTGTGTTAAATGTACTGTTTTTGGCGGTATGCATGTTGGTAAATAAGGAAAGAGTTGTGCCCCTTAGGAAGAGGTCACCAGCTGATAGTAACGCATATATTATTGGAAGAATAATTGAACTAATATTAACCCTCTCCCTGCTGGATTAAACACAGACGCTGCTTCATAGGGCATCTCTGATTGCCTGCAGCAGGGTGAGGGTTAATAATGATATTGGAGCATCAGTTGAAATACAAATTATTTTTTATTAAAAATTGTATCATTTACTACTAGATTATTGTCTCGTTACTCTTCTTGTATTCGCATAACTTCCAAATCAGAAAACAGTTTCTAATTCAATGTCCATTTGACATGTTTATAAAATAACACCGATATCCTATGAAAACAAAAACAACAAGCACAACCAACCAAGGATTTCTGGTGTTGGGAGCCTTCTGACATGGACACTAATCCCCATACGTAATATAAACACTAAAAACACTGACACATGACACAAGCAGCAATAATTACATTTTTTTTTTCTCCCCCAGTTAAATCTGTGTTTACAAACACTCCTTTCCCATTACTCAGTAACCAGTCTACCGCAAATCTCTCTATCTGCGTCTCTCGAGACGCCCGCCTGCCCGCCTGCCCGCCCTACGGAAAGACAGCATCCCACAAACCAGGAAGAGGGGATGGGGTGCCACTAATTGTAGTAAATATGCCGAGTGAGCAACCGACCTCTTCCCTCTCCTCAGTCTCATCTATTCCTTTCCATCTGACTAAGTACAGTCGGTGGTGTAACCGTGTAACCACCACCAGTGTAACGTACTCGCGATGGAGCAATGGAAAGCAAGCCCTCCAACAAGGTCAGGCTGTTGAGTATTTACTCATCGCAGTATTCGGTACCGACTAAACCCAAGACTTCCCAGATCCAAGAACAGTCTGTCTCCGTTGCTTCTTGCTCAAAAACAAGATTTGGAGAATATTGTCCAGGAAAGATATACCATTTTTCAGGTGCAGCGTGGTATATGGATGGAAACTTACTTATAAAACCTACTGGATGAGTCATGTAATAAAGTTTCACACACATACAAAAAAAAAGGAGAATTTTCTACTACTTTTCCTCCGGATATCCTTTAGTATTGTTCACCAATGGAAGATATAACATGCTGAATCATGCTTATGGACTAGTGTGTATTGATTTCCATCCCTGAGTTTTTACCCTACATGTTTTTCGTTGTTTCTTGAACTATCAACTAATGACAAATCTATGCACATCTCCAAATTTCTAATTGATTGAATTAATGCTGTATGTCACAGCGTGAATATTTCATTCACCAAAAGATGACCCATTGTTAAAAATAAAAAGTCAAATCATATTCCATTCCTATTATAATTAAAATTCAAATCAATATTCCCTTTCTTACCACAATACAAAGCCAAATCCTTATTACTACTACCACCACACATAAAAACAAAGATAACTAATTAATAACACTATTAGCCCTGTTTGTGTAGAATTAGTTATTACCAACAAGCATCTTAATCACTACTGATTTGCTGATAACATCTCTGTCTCCATGAGAAAAAGGTTAATGAAATAATTTGGTTAATACAATTGTAAACCTCCATAAATTATATTCACAATGAAGATTAACAGTCGGGATGGACAATAAATTGTCCACATTGTAAGGACCGTTTTAAGTCTGTATGCAAAAATGTCCCCCTACCTTTTAGGCAAATTACACCCCTTTCAGCTATTTCGGAGCGAAAGGTACCAAGTTCAAATCCTGTCCCAACCGACCACCCCTCCCACCCCCCACCACCTGTCAGGTGAACATTCACAAGTGTCGTCAATAGCAGATACAGTGACCTGGCTCGGCATGAAATCGACAAGCTCCAGTGAAATGGATTGGCTTGGAAATTGCCGGTGTCGATTCCATATTCCTTCCATATTCCAACGAAACAATTTTTAATAACCCCACTTACTTAACAAGAGAACCTGTGTTATTTTCATAAGTAATTGACATCCCTTCCCCAGGTGGAGGTCATAATTAGATATCGACACGGAATAAACTTTGAAATGAACACGCTCCTTTCAGAAAAATTGATGGAATTCATATTACGGTGATATATTTAAAAAAAAATGTTTTCACAAGTTATTGCGATAAGCACTGTCAATGCATTTATGTGTCGTGGTTGGATTGTCATGCTATGAGACACAACAAGTGCAACGTCGATGCAAATTATATCTACGTGATTCATTGACAAATACATAAGACTCGGCTTTGAGTGCTCGTGGGAACAGCAAACATTTTCATGGTTTTATTCACGAGTACTTCATACCACAACATAAAAGTATTAACTGGATAAGCCCACATTGTTGCATTCAATTTCACACACCTATCATTTAGAAAATGAACAGCAGTTTAAGTGCAAGTTAATTATAATACGCCACGCCTTCTTTTCTTATAATGACAAAGGAACTACCGACTTCAAAGGGACATCCAATTATATCTGTTCTTACAACAAGACACGGTTATGTGACTAATATCCCAAACCCTTAAACAAAAATATGAAATTGAGAATAGATCAAACACAATGAACGTCAAAAATGTGACGGCACTCAGAGCAGAAATACATATTCATTCATCTGACAGCAATTTCACCAGGGGAAAACCCCTTCATTACTCTAGTCAAACTTACAAATAAATCCACCAAATGAAAACAGAAAACCTGAATCAAGGGGAATGTCTGAATCGGATTGCTCCTCTTTACATACAGTAAAACAAACAGTCAAAAACGACAGATATATACACATGATACAACTTTTCCCTGACTCGTCGTGTCAAAAATGACAGTGCTTCTTTAAGTATTTATGACACGAAAGAGCATTTATTTACTCTATCGGAGTATCACCAGACTAATAGGTTGGTGTGTGTCCAGTGAGAATGCTCACGTGCGCCATAATGCCACTATTGAGACCTGTACGCCGTAGAAATGACCAGGTCGCGGTATCAAACGGCTTGTGATCTATTACTCGTGTGTGGTGTCGGGATCTATTCGGTCAATCAACATTATACAATCGGCATGATTGTTGCACATCGGGGGACGGTACAAGCGCTCTATAAACATCTGTATATTAATGATGGCCTAGGAATTTAGATAGCTGGGCTGAGAATGTTCAGGCCTGCACGTATTTTTCATATTAGACAATGCAAATGATGATGATGATCTCGCTAGGTTTATATTCTTTTAAGTACATCATTGTACATCATATACATACACTTAAACAGTGGAAGAAATTACAGAAAAATGTATTCCTGTTACCATCATCTGTATGTATGTACCGGGTATGTATGTATGTAACCTTGCCCAGTTTCACTATACACTTTTAGGTACCACATAATTTCTCCCATCAATTTTTAAACTTAAATTGCAAAGTTGGGTCATAAATGATTCAGTATAGATGTTAGGTACACCACTGTCGCCGAGTGCATGCATTTAAACAAAAATTACAGAAGCAACATAAACATAAAAAAAGTACTTTAAATATCATAATTTATAAAGTTCATATAAAATCCATGATTGTTGCCATGGCAATTAAAAAATTTCATAAACAAAAATAGAATCTCATATAGCTAATACTTTTCTTTTGGGGGGACTAAAATATCTATCACCCAAAGAATGGCTATGGCAAGGAGATGTCTTGAGCATTTGCTTATCAGTCTCATTTGTAGAGTTTGTAAATATGTCACCGAGAGGATGAATTAAACACTTGTGGGATTTCGAGGACCATGCAATTGTAATAGTTCAACAACAACAAAATATTTCGCCTAGAAAATGGTCACAGCAAGGAGATGTCTTGACCCTTCTGTTCTTTCATATTTGCTCAAAATTTTGGAGATGGCATAATTTCAATATAACAAATGACTAAAACAACTCACCTGGTTACATTTCTTGGGTTGGATCCAGGCACGGACATTCTGCTCCAGGTACGCCTGAGCTTGCGCCGCGATCGGCAGCCCGGGTCCTCCGGTGTGGTTGGCAGAGTGGCTCGAGTACTTGCCTTGGCGGCTAAACCTAGAAGACAAAAACAAAAACGACATTGGTCAATGGCATTAGACAGACAGATGCCATAAGGACAGATTTACACTTCACTTATATTCTAATACTGCATATGTAACCAAGGACCACGTCGATGCTGTGATTCGATACCCGAGTTGCTGGATTGTGAGTCCAATGCTCTAACGACTGAGCCGAAAGGGTAACCTGTTGGCCAAGACCAGAAGGGGCATGTTATAATTCACACCCAGATACACTTACAATGAAACATTATACAATTTGTATTCATGTAGATATATATACAGTATTGAAGTACTCATATCACAAAAAAGCAATAGTTGTCTGTCCTTGATTAATTGGTTAGACCCGTCTCTGCATATTTCTGTTCTACTTGATCTCAGATATGTTACTATCTACATAGGCTGTACCCGAACCTCTCCATCTCTGACACATAGTGGAAATACATATCATCATCACAGTCACATTTATGATGCCATTCTGGTCTAAAACTTGTGCATTTTACCAAAAACTAGTGCATTTTACCAATTTGAGTACTTTGACTAGCCAAGTCTTTAATGAATAAATTTTCTTCCCACACTATTCCAGTTCCATGTTAGAAACAATACATTTTAACCATTGGGCATCTATGAACAAGTATGTCCAGTCTAGACATGGCAGAAATTGGTTGTCAACCAAGCCATAAGCTACTTTTTCATCGAGATATATCATGAATTGATTCAGACCACAACAGTCAAAGTGCACCTATTATAGACTGTAAGGAACCTGAAGTGTCAGACACGTGGAACCAATGAAAGTTCAGTGCACATCTATCAATGTTAATCTCTACCCACGACAAACTTTGTTTCTGTCAAATCGCGGACCGAGACACATATTTCGAAAGCCCAAAGAGGCATAAAAAAATGGCAATATATCGTCCATGTACAGTTGATTAAAACAGTAAGTTCAGAGTTGACATGGCTGCAACGGGGAACATCTCGAGGGAAAATAGATGAATCGACTTGAATTATTTCCCTTGGTGACAATTGACTACAATTCATCCACTTCGAGGTGCAGATACATATTTCAACTGCTTATTGACTCTGGGGGTTGGCTTGTACAATAGGGGTCCATGTCCCCTCAAGGGACTTTTCTGTGTTAAAAGGGGTCACGTGGCTGCATGTCTGTTGCACACAGTCACGACTTGTTGCCGTATAAACTCCATACCATTAAGTTTATACATGATCAATTATGATGCTGAGAAAAAAGGCAATGTAGCTTTAATTCCCACGGTACTGAAATGTTCAAGTTTCACAACCAACCTAACACCCGGAACAAGAGTAATGCATTAAAAATGTTGAAAACATAAAGGTGATAATTGAATAAAAATAAAATAATTTTTCGAGGTTTTCCGTAACCAGCATAGAAAATATATCCTGCCTTGAAAGTTAAAGTTAAAATGTTACCAATCTCAGATAGTGACATGGGAATATTATAATTTATAATTGTGAATCATACCATAATGAAATTGCCTATTTTAGTAAAACACTGCACTGTGTAAAAAAAAACATGCTCAACTTACAAAGATATGTGCATAAAATAATAAGATTAATTGATGACAAACATGACAAACAAATGTCAACACATGTATCTGTCTTCAAAAACATGTTACACATCTTTATTGATTGCAAGATGTCAAATTTGCCAAATCTGGACCTCTGACATTTCTTACATGCAGTACGTGACAATCTGTTGAAATACAAACGACAAAAAGTCACAGGCCAACAGTTTATAAACCTCATATTCCTTACAAGCATAATGTACATTTATTTGAAATTGTACCTGTCATTTGCTATAAGCTATCACACTTTTGGAATAGTTACGTTTGAAAGTAGAAATGAAATTATTATTGAATTACATCTGAAAGTAGAATTGTAATGATAACATTTGAAAGAAGAATTGTAATAATATTTCAAAGAATAACTGTAATGATTACATTTGAAAGAAGAATTGTAATTGTAATTATTACATTTGAAAGTAGAACAGTAATTATTTCATTTGAAAGTACAGTGTCCCCTCGATATAACACTGTTCGATACACAGCGGATTCAGATATAAGGCTGGGCCATATAATTATGTGGATCTCATTTTTATTTTTGTTATTTACCTGTACTATTGTATAAGGCTGGTACTATAAGGCAGGGGGTATGTCATGGACCCCAAATTCAGTGTTATATCGAGGGGACACTGTAGAACTGTAATGATTACATTTGAAAGTAGAAAGATTACTGTCACAGCCATGACAAGGACATTTCTTGAAAAATATAAAATGGACTTTGGACCATTCATGCACAAAGCAAAAAGAATAAAATCAAATATTAAAAAATGCTAAAATTCAATCAGAATATTCTGATGGCATTGCCTGTTGCTTCCTTAGCTGTAATTGATTTATCAGCAATAGAACGTTGTGTCACCAACAGATTGTTCCAGATTACTGGTACTACTGGCATGGTCTTAAATGTTGCCTTGTCAATTTCAGCCAAATCTGTCAATATGTAAGTTTCAACATGAAATATATGAATGATTGGAATGTAATATCTGGCATTACCAAACTAGGTACTTAAAACATTGTGATTAAGAGAGATTCAACTAGTAATGTGTCCCTATTCATGCATCAGTTTAAAAATAATGTAATATTGTTTAAAGCGGGTACTATAGCGCGGGGGGTATGTCATGGACCCCAACATCAGCGTTATATCGAGGGGACACTATATATCAATTTATTTATCTGTCAAGCATATTATATTTTTCGGACAAACTAGTGAGGAAAAAACACATAATCAATGATTTTCCTGTCATTTGTAAATATTTAATGGCATGAAAAAAATAATGAATCAAATTAATTAATCATTAAGACATTTGCGTAACAAATCACATAAAAAAAAAAAGTGGAAATATTAGATGCATTTAAGAGTCCTTTTTAACACATCTAATTACACTGATGATTACATATTTATATTAAAAAATAATTGCCATATTGACATGAAAATCTGCAATATGAGATTATTTAGGCAAACGTTACCAACATCAAAGGAA
Source organism: Lepetodrilus ovalis (assembly GCA_032361185.1). Lineage (NCBI taxonomy): Eukaryota > Metazoa > Mollusca > Gastropoda > Lepetellida > Lepetodrilidae > Lepetodrilus > Lepetodrilus ovalis. The sequence continues at coordinate 11,098 of JAUTBQ010090867.1, forward strand.
TTATCTCCAATGAGAAAAAGAAAAAATTAAATAATTGAATTATTCACCATTTCCGTATGCTGCCTTTAAATTTCTCTGTTATCGGTACTTCTGAAGAGCTGTATCATAGAAGCCCCTTTAAGTGAAGCTGTTGTGAAATGGACGCCTCGTGCCCTTGCACACATTATGACTGCCTCACAACATGCAATCCGTTATTGATCAATACTTTCCGCAATCCTCACCCCACCCCAATTTCCTCACACTCTCTTCTGCCGTTCAGATATTCCCTTGTAACAATCTCAATCTCTTAAAAAACACCTGTCAGTGTGTGGGAACCTTTTTAAAATCATAAAAGAAAATATGTTGCCGAATTTCAAAGATAAATGCATGATTTCGATAAAAAAAAAGTTTTTGATTGACGGTTGTAAGCTCATTTCATGTCCTCTCATCAGCTTGATTAATGGCGATGTACATTTCGTGATGTAAATTTCAATCGCTATAAACTCCCTCTACCCATCCATACGTACAGCTGTTGAGCCTGGTAGATTGCAGAAGCAATCAAACACTCCTTCCTTTTTATCAATCATTGCATGTGGAACATGAAAAAAAAACGGAATCTGTATGAATAAGGCAAACTTGGCCATTTGATAGTCCGTGATCTCGAGAACCGCTGATGTGGGGAGGGGTTTTGTAGTCGGAGGGTTTTTCTACAGGAAGTGTGCGACACGTGATTCCCTCTTGCGATCCCCTCTTGTGTCATCGAGAACTCTTGTTTCTGCCAGAGTGGGGAAATAAAACCGCAATGTTGTCGAAAGTTGCAGGTTGCTGTTGCAGGAGTGTGGAATATCAGCTGTGTGTTCTCTCACAGTATGTGGGTGCTTGAGGAGATTAACCCATCAGGTGTTCAAGATTTGCGATTACTATCAACTTTTGTGTAAATAAAATCAGAAGCATCTGCTGTGCCGCAGTATCAAAGTGCTGAGTGAGAAGGATGCAGAAAACATTGAAATACTTTAAAATATGATATACGATAGATTCTAGAAAATATCGAAACCTATGAAAATCTAAGACAAATAAATTTGTAATATATCAACCATAACTTCAATGAAACATTTCATCAACAACCATAAATAAAAAAAGACTAAATTCCCATGGCACATAATTTATGATTTACAGTATTTGAACATAGAAATACTTGCTCTAAATGGTGTCTCATTTAAAATAACTCATTATGTTATTTCAAGCATGACCTCACTCTAATAAATTCAGATTTTGTGAATCAATTTTAATAGCAGTTTGATTTAAAGAAATGGGCAAAGAAATTTATTGGACAATGCCTGGATGAGATACCATAAATTATCATTATTGTAAAATATGAAAATTTTGACTTGACAAGAACGAATTCATTTGAATCCGAAATATCATATTTCATAATGAATATATTTTATTTCAGTGGAAGGATTTACCCTCTGCATTAGTTCAACACATAGTTTACTAGTTGTGATATTAAATGTAATTGACACCCACATAAAAAAAAAAGAGAAGATATTAAATAATATTAATTTAGTCGACTTCATAATTCTAAGAACAAACATTTTATGACTGCTTCATTCAATTTAGTTGTACTCGATTGGAATAAAATTATTTAAATGTCAGATTTCTGCGTCTTCTGGAAATGCAACACTTGAAGAAAAATTCTAAATTACATGCTCAACCTCACGTTCTTGATTTATTGATTTTCCCAATCAGTATTAATTCCTGTCAGGCTCACACGATACAAGGTCAAAAACACAAATTTGAGAGAAGCAACCACACTCACAACATCAACTTGTGTGCAATTGCCAAATAATTGATTAGATTTTCATTGGATACTTAGCTGACAAGACATCTGAAAGTATAATTTATCCTAATTTCAATAAGTAATATATTTGATTTCACTGTGCAATACAATTTTGTTGCAATCCACCATAAACATTGAACTGTCTTGAACTGTTTAGTATTAGTCTCATATATAGTCTACATCAAAAGTTTCACTAAAATACATTATCCACATACTTTCTCCCAAACCGACCCACCAAATATTCACCAAACAACTAAAGATAAACTTTCCCAGACAACTGAACAAGCTTCACCAACAGTTCCAAACTTTTTTTTATCGTAAGATAAACACAGGTTTCATACAATTTTTTTTTTTAAAACAGTAACAATAGACCACCCAAGGATCTAGAATTCACCCAGAGAATTTGCTGAAGAACTTCACCAACAGTTCACACACACACACAGCCGTCAGCTAAACTATTTCACACCTAGACTTACAACTGAAGATATCACAGATTTCAGAAACTCATCGTACTGTACCAGTAGTGTTGTACTTGGTGAAAAACTCCAGCAAAACCTTACACATAGAAGCTATACAGAACACAGTCTTTTCTCAGCTATCTGGAACAGTCTTTACTCATAGACTTCACCTAGCTATACAGAACATACACTCTTTACTCATAGACTTCACCCAGCTATACAGAACATACACTCTTTACTCATAGACTTCAGCTATACAGAACATACACTTTACTCATAGAGTTTCACCCAGCTATACAGAACACACGCTCTTTACTCATAGACTTCACCCAGCTATACAGAACACAGCTATACACATATTTAACAAGTCACAGATAGAATGAACCCAAAGGCATCCACAGACTTTATCCACTAACACTTCATCCAACAAACTACTGAAATATACCCACATATTTGGTGGAAGATATGGTGTTCACCCACAGATAATGTACAACCATAGAGTGTTCACCAAAATAGACTTCACCAAGATACTGAGAAAAGCCACCAAATTATGATCACACCACTAAAAGATTCCCACAGATTCACCTGCAAACGGCTCACCAATTATTATCTCCCACCCAAAGACACCCACAAATTTCACTAAAAATCTTCCACACAAACTTCACCCAAATCCAACAGGTTTGAAACCACTGGCTGCCCCTCAGCTCAACCAAACACCAACATGTTGCCCACTCCTAACTCTCAACCAAACACCAACATGTTGGCCACTCCTAACTCCCAACCAAACACCAACATGTTGCCCGCTCCTAACTCTCAACCAAACACCAACAATGTCCAACATGTTGCCCGCTCATAAACATCAACATGTTGCCCGCTCCTAACTCTCGCAATCCCAATCACGTGGTGACAAACTAAACACACTTCCTATTTGCAAACCTCGCCAATTTAATCGACTCTGCGACTTTCACAACAACCCGTTTCCAACGTGTGAGAAAAAAGAGATAAAAAATGGGTTGTTTTACTTACGACAATCACAGTTTTCACTGAAATAATCCAAGATGAATTGTCCTCTGATAAATCAAGTTAATAACAATCCACTTCAAATTTCCCTTCCGGCTCGATCAGGGGCTAATAGAGATGGAGAAGGGTATGGCTAGCTAGCACCACGCCAATCCACTGCACTGCCGCGCTCCATCACAGCGTGCCCAAACCGAATGTCAGTTCAATAAGACAGTGCCCCATGCCTTTGTCAGTGTCTATTCATTGATCAGCGAGTTTTTATTAATATCTGATGATCCCGCTGAAGCGGTGTCGAACAAAAACCTCTTAATCTGCGCTGATTAAAATTTACAAAAGGACAGAGCCACCCACCCCCCTGTGCTGATTCAGTTAACGGCAACCTTTGACCCCCTGAGGGAATGGTCAGTCAGAAAGTGGACGTAGGATGACCGAAGTGGAATGCATGATAACCTAACCAAGCCGGGGGAAAAATGAATGGACAGTCCGAGATATGGATCTTTTTGAGACCTCGATGACATTGGCCAGAACGCACAGTCATTAAGACGTCAATCTTTCACGTGGGACTGTTAATGCAAATTTACGCTCTGCAAATCCGTCGTGACAAAAGTGGCCAATAACATGGAATTCACGTTAGGGAACTAATTTCAAATTCCAATGCAAATTCAGTGGAATTCCATATCTGTTGATTCCGTTGAATGGAATACTGTGTTGCGGAATGAATTTCCTAATGGGAGTCAGCGTCATCGTTAAAGAAAACATGGATTTGTAATTACTATGTCCTTGGAAATTAAGCTAACATTCTTTTAAAACTCTTAATGAAATGGTCACTTCCAGGCATAATTGTATTGAAATGGTGGAGATTGAGCAATGCAGTCTGACACTCAACATGTGAAATATCAGAAATGTCACATCAAATTTACATTGAATTTTATCAGATTGACATAATTTATAAAATGGCATATTGAAATAATTGTTATAAATGAATTAACAGTGAATAAGGAAAATGTTTTGAAAATAAAATAGAATTTAGTTTATTGCAATACAAATTACAACCAAAATCAACATTACATCAGAAAATGTCCATTCATTTTTGCAAAATATTTAATAAAGATTAATTTCAAAATACATTATTTAGACGTGAAAACAAATAAATCTACCAAATTAATCACGATGATCAAATGAAAAGAATATAATCATGCCATTGCCATATATACGCGTATCACATCCAAACTCAAATATATCTTGGGTCAGGCATCTAACTTCAAATTGCCCACAGTGATTCGGATCATTCATTCACTGCTTCGTCAGGTACAACTTCACACATTTACAGTGTTCTTGCATAATATTTCTCTAGTTCTTAATAAAACACTAGGTACTAATTCTGCCAAATGCTATATACAAGTACATTGTCATAACATTATGTGTAAAAATAAGAGTGCCAATAAGGGGCAACAACAATCACATAAATATGCATTACATAAAACTGAAATAAAAAATATTTTAAAAAATTGAGATTGTTATCTCAAACCATCTCCACTTGAGGCTAATTATAAAACAAGGCTGTAACTGTCAGACAATATTTCAATATCTAATTTTCACAGCAAAATCATGGTATATTTTTCTCCAAAAATCTCCCGTTTAACCCTTTAAGGCCTAGTGACTTGTACAGAAGTAAAATCTGCTTGAAATAAAAGCATTACAACTATAAAATAAATTAATGTATATATATTAAAACATATATCATTACAACTGTTAGTTATTCATCTATAAGACAAAACAAAAATTAATTTGATCTGAGTTATATTACGAACACACAAGCACATTATGTGCTTGACTTCTGTA
>JAUTBQ010090978.1:0-16236 GCA_032361185.1 Lepetodrilus ovalis
AACTTTCAAACTATTATTTCTTATTTTATAAAGTGTAGCATTATTATCTTTTTTTGCTATAACATAAAAATATCCACCATAAAAAGAGGCTCCAACAACATTTTTTTCCATACCTATAAATCTTGTAACATAAGAAGCTTTTCCATTATTTGGATCTATTTTAAATAGTTTTGGACCTCGTGAACTTTCATGAAAACCATAAACAAAACCATCGGCAGAATTATAAGCTCCACCCTCTCCATTAATTTTTTCATTTGTATCTATTATATCTATAGATTCAGCAATAGGTAAGTGATCTGAATCCAGATAAACTTTATAAAGTTTATTTTTTATATCAGATATAGCATAACAAACACCTTCTGTTTTTATAGGTTGTATAACTTCAGCATTTGGACATCTCGCACCATCTCCACCACCAGTTTTAATTTCTGTCTCTTTAAATGGTTCAGCTTTATATATACCATTTGCTAGTTCTATCTTATATATGATTCCACTTGTTCCATAAAAATAAAGCGTTCCAGCCTTGTCAAATACAAAAGTATGATATTTAACAGCAACATCAGGATTTGCTTCTCCTAGATCTTTTATTTCTCCACTTGAAGGATCGATTTTATACAAATGATTGTAAGTGGTGTTGTTTGTTTCACTTATGCCATATAACATGTCATCTTTTGGACTGAACGCAAAATCACCAAAGTTTGCTGAAGCCGTAAGTTCCTTTTCATAAAGAGAAATCTCTTCTTTAAATATAGGAGTACCTGAGTTTAAGTCTATTTTATAAAGGTTACTGTCATCATGTTTTTTTAGATATAAAAAGCCATCTTGAGATACATCACCAGCATAATACTTTCCATTTTCAAGCCCTTCAACACTATATGCTTGAACATTAAAGTCTGCATCTACTCTTATAACTTTATGATTTTCTATATCATAACCCCATATTAAATCATCTTTTACATTGTAGCCTGTTGCATTAATAAATCTATTTTCTATCTTTTTTAAAAGCTTATATTCACCATTTGAAAGCATAATAGAGTATGTTTTACTAGGATTGCCACCTGAAAAAAGATATGCATCTTTAGAACATTCAAACTTTGTAACCTCTTCATTACCATTAGCCAACAGATTAGTTACAATAAAACTAAATAACATACCAACAATCAATATCTTTTTCATCTCAATTACCTCAAAAAAGTTTTCTTGAAAGTAATATCGACTATATTTCTAAAAAGTTAAATAAAAAGTAAAGTTTTTTTAGTAGTTCTGCCTTATAGCATCATAAAGCACTATGCCAACAGCAACAGATAAGTTCAAACTTCGTCCGTTTTTGCCCATCGGTATCGTTATCATATTTTGTGGGTTTTTGCCCATCAGTTCAACAGGAAGTCCTTTTGATTCTGCACCGAAAAAGAGGAAATCACCATCTTTGAAATTAGCTTCAAAGTATGGCTTGTCGGTTTTAGTTGTGGCGAAGAAAAACCTATCAGTTTTATCGCCATGTGTGGTTAAAAAGTCAGCTAAATTTTCCCAAACTTTCAAATCCAAAAGTTTCCAATAATCCATACCAGCTCGTCTAACTGCTTTTTCACTAAGATCAAATGAGATAGGCTTTATGATGTGAAGTCTACTGTCTGTGTTTACGCAGATTCGACCGATAGAGCCTGTATTTTGAGGTATCTCTGGATTTACTAAGACTATGTTGAACATTAGAAAATTATCGTTTTGTTGTTGTTTACAAAGATTCTATCTTCAAAGGCTAAGTCTATCGCATTTGAGAGGACTACTTTTTCGACATTTCGCCCTGCTTTTTGCATATCTTTCCAACTCATCTCATGATTTATATGTATAACATCTTGAGCTATGATTGGGCCCTCGTCTAAGTCATTGTTTACAAAGTGAGCCGTTGCTCCTATGATCTTGACTCCTCTTTTGTGGGCTTGTTTATAAGGGTTTGCACCTATAAAGGCTGGTAAAAATGAGTGATGTATGTTTATGATTTTTCCTTCATAATGTTTTACAAACTCACCTGTAAGTATACGCATGTATTTTGCTAAAACTATGAAGTCTGGGCTAAACTCTTTTAAAAGCGTTAAAACTTTCTCTTCATGAGCTTCTCTTTCCAAGTTTTGGGCTGAAACATAAAAGTAAGGTATGCCAAACTTTTCAACTAAAGACCTTAAATCATCATGATTTGAGATAACAGCTTGTATGTTTGCATTTAGCTCGCCACTATAATTTTTAAGAAGTATATCACCAAGACAATGCGACTCACGAGTCGCCATCAATACAACATTTTTAGCTCTTCTAACAGCTATGTATATATAGGCATCTTTAGGCAAGATAGAGTTTAATTCTGCTCTGATTTTTTCTATATCAAGGTTTCCTACAACTCTTGCTCTAAAGAAAAACTTATTAAGCTCTTCATCTACAAACTCGCTATTTTTCTCGATATTTAGATCATTTTTATAAATCACATCTGATATTTTATATATCAAACCTTTTTCATCTGAACATGCGATCTTTAGTATATATTGACTCAAACTAACCTCTCTATTTCACTCTCAAATTTTTTCGCCTCATTGTACCCTAATTCAAAAAAAAGCTCAAAGTTCTCTAAGTCAAACATAGAGTATTTTCCTACCTCTTTTATCTCTATAAAAAGATCACACTCTTTTTTGCCAAACTTTATGTTGTGGTTTAACATGATAAACATACTTCGAGTAAGATGTGATTTAAAAGAGTAGTTTATATAGTTTGATATGGGATTTACATTTATCCCTATGATGTAATCACTTATACCTACAAGTGGTTTTGTTGGAAGATTATCACAATAACCACCATCTATATATATCTTATCTTCGTATTTAACTGGAGAAAAAAGTGGAACCAATGCACATGAAGCCGTCATAAGTGTTACCATATCACCCGATGATCTATACTCAACTTCACCGTTTTCATAGTTTGCAACACAACAAAAATAGGGAATTTCAAAATCTTTTATATCTTTGACACCAAATATCTTTTGAAACTTTACTATCGCATCTTCCAAATGATAAAGTGAACCATTTTTGATGTTATATCTAAGATATGATTTATAGTCGATCTCTTTTAAACTAAGATATATATCTTCCACACTCATGCCACTAGCATAAAGTCCTGCCATGACAGAACCAGCACTAGAGCCAGATATCGCAGAAATCTGTAAGCCTTTTTCTTTAAAATAAGCCATAACCCCAAGTTCTGCAAAACACCTAGAGCCGCCTCCAGAGAGGGCAAGAGCAATTTTAGCCATGTTTTATGTTGTCTAATCTCTCATCAATTTTTGAGATATAAAACTGTAAAAAGTTTGTAACAAGGTTTATTTTTGCTTCAACTTTTTGGTTTGCTTCAGAGTTTAACCCATCAAACAAAACTTCAAAACGCTCTTTTGATTGAAGTAAAAACTCTTTTTCATCACTATTGTTTACAGATACAAACTCTTTTATAACTTCAGGCTCTTTATAACCATCTTCTTTTATCTTTGTGTCTAACTCTTCCAAAGTGGAGAGTATAAGCTCTTTTAACTCCATGGCTTTAACAACCACCTTTCAAATTTTTTAAATTGCTCTTTTTTATACATGTGCACAAAATACGACACTCTCTTTGCATGAGTACCTTGAACTCTTCGCATAGCTTTTATAAGCTCTGGGTTTTTAGGATCATTTTTAAAAAGTTGGCTATATATCGCCAAAGCATCTTCCGTATGCCCTTGTCGTTCATATATTCTTGCTAGTGTAATTGTACTCATTTAGACACATAGTCGGCTATTATAGAGCCGATTTCCGTTGTTGAACATACTTCAGTTGCACCAAATGAAGAGATATCTTTTGTTCTATATCCCTCTTTTAAAACTTTATCTATCGCAGCATCGATTTTGTCAGCCGCTTCTACTTCTTCAAAAGCAAAACGAAGCATCATAGAGGCACTAGCAATAGTAGCGATAGGGTTTGCGATACCTTGACCCGCTATATCTGGAGCCGAACCATGTATAGGCTCATAAAGTCCAACCTCTCCACCAACTGAAGCAGAAGGAAGAAGACCGATAGAACCACTTATCATACTAGCTTCATCACTTAAAATATCTCCAAATATATTGCCAGTAAGTATAACATCAAACTGTTTTGGATCACGCACTAGTTGCATAGCAGCATTGTCAACATACATGTGAGATAGAGTAACATCAGGGTAATCTTTAGCAACCTCTTCTACAATCTCTCGCCAAAATTGACTAACTTCTAAAACATTTGCTTTATCTACTGAACAAACTTTTTTTCGTCTCTTTCTTGCAGCTTCAAAAGCCATCTTTGCGATTCTTACAACTTCATCTTTACTATATACCATAGTGTTATATGCTTTATCTTCGCCTTTTTCTCTAGGCACTCCAAAGTATAAACCACCAGTTAGTTCACGCATAACTAAAAGATCAACACCCTCAACAACTTCTCTTTTAAGAGTACTAGCATCGATAAGTTCATCATAAACTTTTACAGGTCTAAAGTTTGCATACAGAGCCAATTCACTTCTTAGTCTTAAAAGCCCACTCTCTGGTCTCATTTGTCTTGGAAGTTTATCCCATTGCTCACCACCAATAGCACCAAATAAAATAGCATCTGCATCTTTACAACCCTCTATCGTCTCTTCAGGCAAAGGGTCGCCTGTTAACTCATAAGCATTTCCACCCATAAGATACTCTTTGTAGACAAATTCACATTCGCTATTTATGCTTACTGCATCTAAAACTTTTATAGCTTCATCAACTATCTCTGGTCCTATTCCATCACCTTTGATTATCGCAATTCTATATTTTTTCATGACATCTCTGCTTTTGCATAGTTTATAAGTCCACCAGCATCGATAAGCTCTTGCATAAATGGAGGAATTGGGGTAAATTTGTAAGTTTTATCTTGTGTTATGTTTTTGATTTCGCCACTACTAGCATCAACGGTTATCTTATCGCCCTCTTTGATCTGCTCACTCTCTTTTAACTCATATATAGGGAGTCCCATGTTAAATGAATTTCTATAAAAGATTCGTGCAAAGCTTTTAGCTATAACTGCACTAACTCCAGCCTCTTTTAGAGCGATAGGAGCATGTTCACGAGATGAACCACAACCAAAGTTCTCGCCAGCAACTATGATGTCACCAACTGTAAGATTGTTTACAAAGTTTGGATCAGCATCTTCCATAACATGACTTGCTAACTCTTTTGGATCTGAAGTGTTAAGATATCTAGCTGCTATTATAAGATCTGTATCGATGTTATCAGCAAACTTCCATACCGTTGCATCTTTTTGACTCATTTGGTACCTTTTATAATCTATTTTTTGACATTTTACCAAAAAAGACAAAAATTAAACAAAGAAAGAAAAATTGGCACTAACTAATAGGAGTTTTGGGAAGTGAAAACTTTAGTTCCACCCTTAGGAACAACACAACTTCCTTTCTTACTTATACCCTTTTCTATAAAATATATCGACACCCTGCCCTTGTTTGCCAACTTCAGTTTCGATACTCCACTTTTTAGATAGCTTTCTCTCATATATAACTGAACTTTCGTTTAGTTTGTTTTGGTAGTAGATGATAGATTTTCGATTTACTTTTTTACCAGCTTTTACATCAATGCCACCAAGTGAGTTTCTATTCATATCTAGCCTATCTAGGTTAAGTTCCCTAGCTAAATCTTTTGCTAAGGCTCTGCCAAATATCTTTTCAGCTGCTTTGTTTGCACTTGTTGCTGCTCCTTCAGTTTCACTAGCACTCATGCCAAACAGAAGATATGAAAATATATCTTTTTTACTCATCATAGGCTTTGAGCTAAAGACAAGTTTTGGTCTGTTTTTATCTCCACCTATTGCTATCATGATGACAACATCTTCGATCTCATAGTTAACATGAAGATCAAGCAGAGGGTTTGAGCCTTCATGCCCACGAAATGCTATAGCACCCTCTTCTATCTGAAAGCGTTTATCAGCGAGATCATACTGGCCATCTAAAACTTTTATCTTTCCTGTTATCTTTGGAAGTAAGCCGAAATCTTTTCTTATCTTCATGTCAGGTTCAAACTCTATCTCCCCTGCGTCAACTTTATAAAGCATCTCATTTTTAGCTCTTACTTCTATATCTAAAAATGTGTTTTTCACAAAACTATCAGGTGGTGGTTTTTTATGTTTACTCTCTCTGGTTATAACTATGATGTCAGGGTCTTTTGAAACATCTAAAAATGATGACTCATAACTTATCTCTGTGTTTTTAAACTCCACAAAACCTGTTACAGCGAGTTGTTCGGCAGATTGGAACATGTCTAGTTCTGTTGTAAGTTCAGTTGAGCCATATTCGCCATAAGCTAACATAAGATTTTTGGCACTTAACTTTCCTGTGGCTACATCACCTTTTTGGCTACCTTTGAACTCAAGCAAGTTCTCTAAGGCTATGTCTATGATATTTGTCTCTTTATCTAAGGTAATCAAGCCATCTCTTTTAAGTTTAACTTTTCTATTGAACTCTTTAGGCTCAAAACCTTTTAACTCAAAATCAAAGTTTTTTATCAACACTCTATGAGGATTGTAAAGGCTAAGCAAGTTCAAATCTATGATATTTCCATCTTCAAATTTTATTTTCTCTGAAGTTAAAGCTATCTTTGCATCATCATTTTCCATAGAAGCCACAAGATCTAACGCTCCATCTACATTGAAGCCGACATTTAGAGGATATACTTTTTTTATCTCTTTTATAAGTTTGTCGATAGAGTTAACATGAGCCTTTGCGTCAACATTTAAAGGTTCTAGTTTTATATTTGCATAACCTTCTATCGCACTATTTTTTATCTTTGCTTCTATTGAGTCGCCTACTTTTTGTAGGTCTATACCCATATCAAAGCCATCTGCTAAAAGGGAGAAATTTGTAAGTTTTATATCTTCACCCTTCATGTAAAAGTCAAACTCTTTTGTTGAGATGACCTTATCGGCATATTTGAGTCCTCTTAATTTGGAGCTAAATTTTGCTTCATTTGATGATAGTTTATAGTATCCGTTACTTTTTAAGTTGACAAAACTTTTCTGTAACTCTTTAGGAAGGTATCTATAAATCTTTCCAATATCTATCTTTTTAGTATCTAAATCAACATCAAACCTATCAAAATCACTACTTTTTGCATATAGTTTTATCTTTGGAGAAAGCACTTTTGCATCTAAGTTTTTAAGAGTTCCTTTTGCATCAACTTTTATCGTTCCCAAAGATGAAAGATTTACGCCTTTATATGGCTTTGTATCTTTTAAAGTAAGCTTTGCATTGTATGAGAGTGTGTTGTTTATATCTTTTGCGTTTAGTGAAAGTTTTGTATCTGCTTTTAACTTTCCGATAGATGAGATAACATCAGCATGTAAAGTAGCTTTTAAATCTTGGCTTTTTAACGCAAACTCTGCCTTTGTATCTTTCAATCGAGGTTTTATCTTTATGCCATCATATATAAACTCCCCATCTGCATCTAAGAGGGCATGTATGTTGTTACTATCTCCTTTGGCATCTAGGGTTATAAAAGTTTTTTTGCTAACTGTAATATTGAAATCTTTGAGTTTTTGTTTTGGTGCTACTATCTTTATAAGAGAGTCAAAATTTAGAGTATTGTTTATATCGTTTGTATTTAACTTAGCATTTAGATTAGCCTTAGCGTGAGCTATGTTTGAGTTAATATCTGCTAAAACAACAGCTTTTAAATCACCATCTTTTAAACTATAATCTCCATCAATATCTATCTTTTTTGGCTCTATGATAAACTTGTTATAAAGTATCTTTCCATCACCAACAAAAGCTTTTAGATTTAACTTTTTATAATCTCCCTTTAGTTTTAGATCAAACTTTGGCATCTTTGAGATAGAGATGTTTTTATCTATAAGAAGTGAATTTAGAGATTTTTGAGGCAGTACATGTGAAAGTATGTCTATATTTAAAGTATTGTTTATATCGTTAGTATTTAGCAAAACCTTGCCAAAGAGGTCAAAATTTGCAACATCTGAATTTATAAGCGACAATATATCTGCTTTTAGATCACCATCTTTTAGAGCGTATGAAGCATTTATGTCTAGGTTTTTAGGGTTTATCTTTATCTTGTTATAAACTAAGTTTGCAGAGTCTATAAAGATTTTGGCATCTATGTTTTTCATATCTCCTTTGGCTAAAAGATGAAGATTTGGGGTTTTTTCTATTGTTAAGTTTTGCTCTTTTGCTAACTTTTTTAGGTACTCACCCTTTGGCAATATGTCTGTTTTTATCTCATATACTGTTGTGTTGTTTATGTCATTGATATTTAGTTTTGAGTTTGAGATAAGATTTATATCAGCTGCGTTAGAGTTTATGAAACCAAATAGTTTTGCCTCAAGATCACCTTTGTCTATATCAAACTGTGTACTTAAGTTTAAATCTTGGGGAAAAACCGTTATATCATTATATGTTAGTTTTGCCTTATTTAGCCTAAGATTGGCTTTTAGATTGTGAAAGTCTCCATCTGCAATAAGTCTAACATGTGGTGCATTTTGTATAGTTAGATTTTGATCTTTTATATATGGTTTTATAAAAGATATTTTCGGATCAGCTTCAAGATTTACTTTATAGTTTTCATCTTTTATGTGAGCAGTTAAAACAGCCTTTGCAACATTACTATTTAGGTCTGCATATATCTGGGCTTTGATATCTTTTTTCATATCATACGAGAGGTTATCGACCTTTAAAGTCAACTCTTCAACTAAATACTCACCATAGTGAAAATCTACTATATTTAAAGTTGCATGATCTACTATGAGTTGTTTTATGGGGCTATCTTTACTCTCATCAGTTTTGCTTTTATTTGTATCGTTATTTGTAAGTGAAGTTAAAAACTCTTCATCTATCCAAAGATTTGAGATGTTTAAATCTTTAACATGTACAACTCCAGATTTTAGTGCATTAAAATCAGCTTTGAACTTCAAGTTGGCTTTTACTTTATCTTCATAGTTAAAACCTTTGATCTCTAAGCCATCAAGCAAACCACCTTTTAAGCTTTCATATTTGACATCTAACCCACTCTGCTCTATGGCTGTTGAGGCTATTTTATTTAACATGGTTTCACTATTTAATGTATGTATCACTAAATAGATCAAAGCCACAACAACAAGAACAATGATAAATACAATCTTCAAAAACTTCTTCAAAATACTTGTCCTATACTGATATGAAATGTCCAATCACTACTATCTCTAGGAAAACCAAAGTCTAAACGAAAAGGACCAATAGGAGTAAGATACCTTATACCAGCTCCCCAACTATCATAAAACTTTTCGTTATATGTGCGTGGCTTAGTGCTTAACATGGAGCTATCATAAAATAGCACAGTTGAAAACTTAGGAAACACTTCATAGCGAACTTCACTAAGAATATCTATAAGCGACACACCACCACGAGGGACCCCTTCTCTATCTTTGAGACCTAACTCTTGAAAATCATACCCTCTGTTTGTAAACGAACCACCTGTATAAAACCTTTTGAAAGTTGGTACATCGCTATTTATAGAACCAAATCTTGTTTTTAAACCTAAAGTCAACTTATTGTGCATAAAACTCTTGATAAATCGAAGTTCAACTAAAGCTTTAAAATAATCAAGATCAGAACCTATGGCTTTGTCAGACTTTTCAAGATAGATAGAAGCATAATAACCTTTTTTTGCATTTACCATCGAGTCTCTTTTATCTATCAAAAGTCTATAAAAAAATGAGTTTATAAAGTAACTGCCACTCTCATCATCTGTGCCATCAACTTTTGATTTGATCTTGCTAATCTCGGTTAAAAGTCCAAAATAGTGTTCTAAGCCAAAAGCCTTTTTCCCAAAAGTGACACGATTTACCAAACCTCTTTCATCATAACTGTCATACTTTATAAGATGGTAATTTATCTCATTTTTAAAGTCTATCTTTCCTACATATGGAAGTATGATGCGAGGATTGTAAAAGATGTTATAAGCTTCATAGCCAAGTTTTGAAGCTTTAAAGCCAACATCAAAAACTTTAAGATTTCCAAAGAAGTTTTTGTCTATCCATGAGATAGAACCTCTAGGCCCTGTGTCTGTGTTGTAGCCCACAGAGTTTTTGAAAAACTTCGTATTTCCCATCTTTAGCTTTATGTCAATTGGAACTGTCGTAGAGTTTAACTCTATCTTCGGTTCAACTGTTATGTAGTCATAAACCCCATATTCGTAAATCTTGTCGTAACTTTTTTCTAACTCTCTTATATCGTAACGCTTACCCTTTTTGTATGTGATAGCCTCTTTTATGATCTCTTCTTTAACATCACCTCTACCAGTTATAAAAGTCTCTCCCAACTTTACACTCATGTTCTTGTCTACATGATAATCTAGCTTTACCTCATAAAGATCAAGATCTACATAAGCCTTTGCGTCAAAAAAGTATCTAGGATACCCCTCTTCTAAAAGTGCCCTCTCGATAATCTTTTTACTCTCTTTAAAACCATCAGTTGTAAACACATCTTTTTCTTTAAATGGAAGATATCTTCTTAACCCAACAGTGGGGTGTACTTTTATCTCTTTTATCTTGATCGGATCTTTTTTATCTATATTTATGGTTATAGCATCTTTAGTAACCGTAGAATTTAACTCAACTCTATAGTAGCCATAAGAGTAAAAGTATTCGGTTATGAGTTCTTCATACTTTGGTATCTCCACATCATCAAAAGTCGGATCATCTCTCCATGGAGTGTAAAACGGCGGATATGGTTTACCTATGACCTTATAAAGATTTGAACTAGAATAAGTCCCCATCATAAAGTCGATACCCTCACCTGTAAACTCTAGTTTTTCAAACTCTTTTGCAGGTAAAAAGATAGCAGTAAAAATAAGTAAAAATATAAATCTTTGCATAAAACCCTGTTCAAATTAAATATATAACAATATTATTTTAGCATAAGTTGGTTGATTTAATCTTCCAATTTTACAATATTACAAGTTTTATAAAAAAGCTTAACACTATCGCTAACTGAAACTACCCTTTTGAGATAGTTTATGAAGTCATTTCTGCTATAAGTGATTTTAAGTTCATTTGGGTTTATGGCACGGCTAAGGGCTACATAAAACTGGCTATCAGCAAATATATGGTCAACATTGCAGATAAGTTTATTTAAGCTCATGCCTTGTGATTTGTGTATGGTTATGGCATAAGCTGGACGAAGTGGAAATTGTTTTAATGAGCATAGTGCTTCACTATCAAGATTTCCTTTATCATCTACTAAAGAGCGATTTAAATCAAACTCAAAACGATCAACTTTTACAAGTTTTCCATTTTTTTCAACAACTATCGAATCTTCATCTATATGTTCAACGATAGCTTTTTCTCCATTGTGATATGAACCCCACTTGTTTGTGGTAAATATAACTGGTATGCCCTCTTTTAGTTTGAGGTTTTCTATGATAGGAAGTGACTTCTTCCATGAGGCTATGCGTTTTTCGTTTAGCTTTTTATCTTTTATATCAACAAGAGCAGGTAGATAAAACTCTTCTCTTTGTACTTGTTCTACTTTTTGTTGGTTTAGTATGTCAGCTTCATAGTTTCTACCAAATAGTATGGTTGCATTTAACTCTTGTTCAAAACTTCTATCTTTTAGTTTGTGAAGATAAGCCAAGCACTCTTCATCTAACTCCCCTACCCTAATCTTTTCTAAAATCCCCATAAACTCTTTGTTGCTAGTTCTTTTTATCTTTGTAAGTTCAAGTGTTAAAAAGTCAAAATGCCCCCATGAAGAGCTTTGAAAAGCATAAACATTTTCACCAAATATAGAGTCACTTCTGCCTTTTTGTACAGGAGGAAGTTGGTAAAAGTCGCCAACTACTAAGATGTTGCCACTATATCTTGCATTTCTTAGACGATAAAGTATCATATCAAGAAGATCAGCACTTACCATGCTTATCTCGTCTATGATAAGCAAATCAGTACTTTTTAAAATCTTTGCTAAATCTTTGAGACGGTTTTTGTTATATCTGTCAAATGACTCTAACTCTTCAAAGTTTGAAGCTATGCCAAAAGAGAAAAAACTGTGTATAGTTTGTCCACCGACATTTACAGCAGAGATGCCTGTACTACCAAGTACTACAACTCCACGATAATTACTGTTATAGTCATCAATAATCTGTTTTGTGAGGTAACTCTTTCCAACCCCTGCACCACCTGTTAGAAAGATATTTCCCTCTTCAAGTAGTTCTAAAATTCTAGTTAATACATTCAAAATCATTCACTCTGTTTTTTTGAGATTATAACATGTTAACTCTCTACTTTTTCAACTACCCTTTTTGGATTTTGTCTACTTAGTGCTTCTTCTATCTTTTTTTTGTCACTTTTGTCTATGTTACAATTGTTCAACACATCTCGCATAAACACACTCATGATCTCTTTTGTAAACTCCTCATGTATAAGGTTTTTCGCACCTTCGCAAAACTGTTTTGAGTTATCTGTAGAAAGTTTAGGAAGTGTAAAGTGTAAAATGTTGTTAAACTTCCACTCTAAAGAGATCATCTCTCTGTTTTTTCTATCTTCAGTCATATGTTTTGCAAACAAAACTCTCTCTTTTTCATAGATAAAAGACTCATTTATCAAACCATATAAAGTAGAGTATTGACTATGAGTTAGTATAGATGATTTACTATTGTTATAACTTGCTTCAAAACCTTGATCTACAAACTTTTTCTCACAACTTGGATAACCAACTATCTCAAACTCATCATCTTCATCATACTCACTATCTTCATCTTTTGAAAATGGTCGATAAAAAAGCAAATACAAAAATATTACCAAAGATAGTAAAAATAGTGTTGTTAGTTTTGTGTTTTGTTGTGCAAAGATCACTAAAGGATCAAAATAGTTTATTAACTCTTTTGTTTTACCTTTTATATCTACACTTTTGCTCAAATCTGTAACTTTCTTTGTAATTTCAACATTTTGAGGCATAGGCGTTAAAGTTTCACTTTCGTTTATAGTTTGCTCTTTTTGCTTTGTTGAGTTTTTTACTTCATCAAGAATTGATCTGATTTTTTCATCAGCAACTGTAGAAGAATTATTGATTTGTGTTGGTGAAATATAATCGTTTTGAACATCAACTTCCTCATCAACACTAACTTCAGGTGCAAAATCTACACTATCATCATACACCTCTGCTGGTATATCAAACCAAACTTTTTGAATCAATCCATCAGTATCTGCATGAAGTATAGGTATCAATAAAAATGCCAATAATAAAATATGTTTCATACTTTTCCCTTTTTGTTAAAACTATTGTACATAAACTATACTACAATATTAAGTTTAATGTTTGTTTACATAAGTAAGTTATTATTTGGCATGCAAAAAATCATATTACTATTTATATTGACCTTATCGTTGTTTTCAGCAGAGATAAACAAATCTCTATTTGAAGAAGAGACTATCGTAGCTGAGATATTAAAAATCGAGAAAGATATCAACTCTAGCATCACAAGAAAGCTAAAAGATAAAAAGACCATCTTACTTGAAAAATCTACATTAAAAAAATTAAAACAGCTTTATGAGGTTAAAGACAAAATCAAATTATTTGAAACTGTGAAGCTTTCAGATAACAAAGTTACACAAGAAGAATACTTAGCAGCTTTACTTCTTTTGAGTGATTTGGGACAAGAGATAGAGCGACTTAAAAGCAAAAACAAAGATATACAAGATAAAATTTTCTCATTAAAAGATGAGATCCAAAAGTCACTAACAGTAGATAAAAATAATTCACTTTTATCTAAACAGTTAAAGTATGCGTTTTACAAAATCTCACAAGATAAGATAAAAAAGTCTCTCAAACTCTACTCTGAACTTTTTAAAGGTGAGTTTGAAAAATTTTCTTCAACCCTTGATAGAGTGGACTTTAAACTCCAAAGCTCAAAAAGCATCATCAAAAGTATAGATAAAAAGATAGATTCGATAAACGATAAAAAAGAACTTTTAGATATAGACAAAGATAGTGAAGCACTAAGAGAGGAAAAAGCCCAAAAAGTTATCATCAAAAAAGAGCAAACTATCCAAAAAGAGAGTGACATAACACTAAGCGAAAAGCTGGAAA
Organism: Lepetodrilus ovalis; assembly: GCA_032361185.1. Lineage (NCBI taxonomy): Eukaryota > Metazoa > Mollusca > Gastropoda > Lepetellida > Lepetodrilidae > Lepetodrilus > Lepetodrilus ovalis. Next base: position 14,149 of record JAUTBQ010090978.1, read on the forward strand.
CGGAGATATTGTTTGCGTTAAAATGGCTCAAAGTAAAAAAAGAGAAGAGATTTTTAAAATCTATTGAGACAATAGAGAAAAACACCAAGTTGCTAAGTGATAAAGAGAAAGATAAGTATAGCTTTGTGTCAAAACTTCTTCACTCTTTAAAAGATATAAGATTTGATATAGCTTCAGTTGCCTTAGCTTCAACGGAAATGGGCATAAAAAATATAACCGAAGATGCACATACAATCATAAATAAAACCCTTTTTGTATATGAAGAGAAAGCATTTTCACTAAAGACTATTTTCACCTTTATCATGATTGTCATAATGGGTTTTGTTATAGCTAAAATCTATAAAATGATAGTAGATATGTTTAGAAAAACAAACAGAATAAAAAGCCTTTCAACTGCTAGAAGAGTTGCAAATAGTGGCTATTATCTTATAATCTTGAGTACATTTTTTATAGCTCTTAAAAGTATAGGTTTAAATCTCCATACTATCTTTTTGATAGCTGGTGCAGTGCTTTTATGGATCGCTCTTGGGCTTCAGGGCTTTATCTCTAACTATGCCATGGGTGTGTTGATGAGAATTGACAGATCTATCCGTATAGGTGACCAAATAGAGTTAGATACACATACCATAGGTGTGGTTGATGATATGGACTTTCGTTCAGTTACGATACTTACAGGCGATCACTCTCGTATCACTATACCAAACACAAGATTTGTCAGTTCTACTTTTATAAACCATTCGATAGAAGAACATGTAAAAAGAATGCATATACAATTTAGTGCAAATAATGAACTTGACTATGAAAGTGTTTCAAACATCATACTTTTTGAGTTAGAACAAAGCCCTATACCACATGTAAAATCTATCAACAAAAAAGCAAAAGTCATCATAACCGATGTCAACAGAAAGATAGTAAGATACACACTTCTAGTCTGGGTAGATTTTCATGGCAAATACGACATACCAGTAGAAAAATCAAGATTTTTAGCCCTCATACACCAAAGTCTTAAAAAAGTTGCACTATAATCGCCTAAAACATTAGGAAAAAGATGGATTTTCAGCTAGATAACACCGATGGCGATGCCAGAGCCTGCACCATAAAAACAACCCACTCCACTATACAAACTCCCGTTTTCATGCCAGTAGGAACACTTGGAAGTGTTAAGTCACTTGATAGTTATGACTTAATAGATCATCTAAAAACAGATATTATCTTAGCAAACACTTACCATCTATATCTTCGTCCAGGAGATGAAACGGTAAAGCATTTTGGTGGACTTCACGAGTTTGCAAAATATCCAAACAGTTTTTTAACTGATAGTGGAGGCTTTCAAGCTTTTTCACTCTCAAAGATGACCAAACAAGATGAAAATGGTATCATGTTCAAAAGCCACATAGACGGCTCAAGCCACTACTTTACACCTCAAAAAGTACTAGATATTCAGTACAACCTAAACAGCGACATCATGATGGTTTTAGATGACCTTATAGCCCTTCCAGCTGAAGTTGAAAGAATCAAGCTTTCCATAGAGAGAACAACAGCTTGGGCTAAAAAGTCTATAGAGTATCACAAAGCCCAACAAGCAAAAGGCATAGGAGTACATCAAAATATCTTCGCCATCGTCCAAGGAGGCATAGACAAAGAGTTTCGTAAACTTTCAGCCACTCAACTTACAGAGTTTGACTTTGATGGTTTTGCCATAGGTGGACTTAGTGTGGGTGAAGCAAACGCTGACATGTACGAAACAGTTGAGTTTACAACGCCATTTTTACCCAAAGATAAACCAAGATACCTCATGGGAGTAGGAACGCCTGAAGACTTGATAGAGAACATCGAGAGAGGTGTAGATATGTTTGACTGTGTTATGCCAACTAGAAACGCTAGAAATGGAACCCTTTTCACATCGTTTGGTAAGATAAACATAAAAGGTGCAAAACACAAACTAAGTGATGAACCGATAGATAGTGAGTGTAATTGTCATACTTGTCAAAACTACTCCAAAGGTTATCTAAACCACCTATTTCGCTCTCATGAACTGACATACTTTAGACTTGCCTCACTTCATAACTTGCACTACTACCTGACTCT
>JAUTBQ010091089.1:0-16235 GCA_032361185.1 Lepetodrilus ovalis
GTGTGTGTGTGTGTGTGTGTGTACGTGTGTGTGTGTGTGTGTGTGTGTGTGTGTGTGTGTGTGTGTGTGAAAAGAAGAGGCACACACCGATGGCTTGGCGAATGTCTTGAGCGATTTGTAATCAATTTTAGAAATGTAGACGTACACACCGTGGTGTTAATGTTGGTTGTTAGTCACTAGTGTTATTACTCCAATGTGTTGTATACCATAACCGTAGACTTTGACGACTTTATGATAACCGAACTCGAGAAAAGCGGGACGCGGCGTGTTAGGAGAAGCACACTATGGGCGACTGACAACGCGAGGTTATTACACAGCAGCGCAATTTAGCTCTGTACGTTTAATGCCGTAAAATGACGTGTTTATCGTACATTATCTTCCTGCATGCGAGCAATAAAACTAAATAGTCACACGTGCCACTATTACCCAATGACACAGATGCGACCATTAGGTGGCAAGAAGATTTGTATTACAATTGTATCTCACATTTACACATGTTAATTTACTGTGGGAACAATGCCACGTTTTACACACCTTATTTAATGGATATATAGTGCGTGAACATGCTTTTACTTGTTCCGTTGGCTACACTTTAGGAATATGCAGGTACACCTTGTTGTATAACACGACAACGGGAATACCAGCCGAAATACATTATTTATTTCGCAATATTAAATTAAACGTTTATAACACCGAATTAATTGTATGCAATGTATATATTACAATTCCAGCTGGGAAATAGATGCTGCGAGCTGAGTAGCATACTAGCGCGTTGTTATTCAGGAGCGCTGCAAATTCACGTGTCTGGCTGTCGTAAAAGCGCGTAGAACTCTTTGTATAGGCTGCTATTCGCTTAACACATTTCGATAAATAGATTGGGAATTGTACGAGATAAATCTTGAATTTTGGACCAATGTCATCGCAATAAATATGTGGTGCATTGCTTTACTTACCAAGTATGCTTGAATGCTTGTTAATATTTATAACAACGTTGTATGGGTATATAAGAGATGTTTGAATATGTCAGCTATAGAACAGTTGACATAGAGAACGTCTACTATATGTCAAGATGTAAGAATACAAGACGCGGAATAGAGATCAGCTACTGTAAGCCAACATGTGAGAATGAGTTCTTCATAATGAGGATGGTATTGAGCTACTTGTGAGTGCATTATGTTGTGCACAGATATAAACCATCAATCAGCAAACAGATACTTCAACATCTCCAGTAAGACTATACCATCCCCGAACTGCGGATCCACCATCGAGCCCTACTACAACATGGTGGACAATGCAATATGTTTTAATAATTATTTACTGTTACACGATGTTTTTTTGTTGTTGGAAAGAAAAGAATATGCATCTCTTCCTACGAATGGCTCTCTACAGGACATTTTTGATTTCGCTGTCTACTTTAACATGAAAATTGAAAATATTCGAAATCACCCATGCCTCAAACACTGAATACACAGGAGAGAAACTGGCAGAATTTCAGCCTCTCTCCACTGAAGATGTTTCTAAGCTAACGACCAAGTCAAAACCTATGTCCTGCTCCCTTCGTCCGATACCAACAAAGATAGTGATGGAAAACCATGATATCCTACTGTTGACTATTACGAACATTGTAAACTTGAGTATGCCAACTGGTTCAGTTCCCAAAACCTTCATTGGCTTCCCAAAGGTAAATCCGTGTGCATGGCCTATCGATATAATCAACAAGCTGCTCCGCAATATCTCAGTGACAGACTTCAACAGTACAATCCAGCAAGACTCCGTCGATCATACTCAAAGAATCAGCTACAGATTCCGGGAATCATCAGTAAATGTGAGCACAGATCATTCTCCTCAGCGGCAGCCTCTGATTTAAAAACCTTCCTCTAACAGTCGTCTCATCATCTTCCTTGCCAATTTTTAAATCTAGACTAAAGAGTCATCTCTTTGAAACTGACTTCCACCAAAACATCTATCACCTGTTAGCGCTTTGAGCGTGGTGTCAGTGCGTGTACATATGGCTATATTAATATACCTATACATATACCTATACACTTCACAAATCTATATACGAAAGAAACAGTTATCAGAACAAGTGGCACTGTCTTCATTCCAGCATACAGTTCATCGTAAGGCCAAGTGATATAGACAAGACATTGACAACACGATTCGTGAAGGGTGCAGCACGCATGAATGAAATGTACATGTAATCCCTAGCATGTGGCCGTACCCCTGACAGAAGATTCGACACGTCCTTGTTCATTTCACTGACCATCGCTTTATATAATAGGCGTAATTTATAATGCTACAAGATAGCGAAAGTGGACGGTTTACGGCCATCGAGTGGGGTGAGGGGCGGGTGGGTGAGAAGAGGTAAAGGTTAAAGTCAGCCAATTTCGAGGGTCATTGAACTGCTCGCATAACAAGGCACGTGGACAGTTGACATTGTTGTATTATAGATTATGTATTGTCGATCTCACGTCTGGTTTGACAAGCAGGAAAGGAAGACAACGGCAAGTCGTACACGTGATACACGGAGGTAGAGTTTAAACGCCAAAGACGTTGTGCATAAACCGAGGACATATTGATCTTTCAATTCTTCACCATTACAATGTGGAATTTACAATGACATTGTTCTGACCATACTACTGGTCAACGTCAGGTGCACATACACATACACACATGCGCGCACACACAAACACACACACACACACGCACACACACACACACACATACTGAAATTTGGGTAGGAACTTGTTTAATTATGTATCATGCATGAGGTTTAGTGAAATCATGATACCAAAAAAAGCGTTTTGCAAGAACATTGTCAAAATAACCAAAGGAGTTACGAGCAATTACTATACGGTAATACTAATTTAGAAAGATACTATGAAATACATTAAGCGCACATTATAAACATGAACATCCTTATACAGTCGATATGTATTGTTAATATGCATGTAGTTTGTTAAAATGTGTCTGTATCGCCTTATTAACATAGACGAGGTATTAACATATGACGCACTTCCCGATGGCGCAATTCCCTGTGTTCAGTAGCGGATGGTATTAACAAGTTAATACAGTGTTTGTCTTTGCCATTTGTGGTGGTAGCATCTCGTCTGAACTTGATAGCTACATGGCGGTAAATGCAAAAATCAATTCCTAAAGCATTGGCCTGAATGAAATAATTGCAATTAAATCGTTCATTGTGCAATACATGTTTCCATTCATAATATACGTACAGTATCGTTTTTAATATATCTTGAAACAAGATTATGCACGTTTACCGTTGCGAGAACACATATATATATACACACTATTGTATTTCGACATCTTGAAAAAAAACTATAGATCCAGGTTTGTCCTAGGCAGAATGCTTTACAGTTTTATTATGATACGCGTGTAACAGTCAACTCGCAGTCGTTGTCAATAACCCTTGACATGAAATGTCAATTTCATATCTAACTCGCTGATTGAGCAATCTGTTGATTGACTGGCAATTAACCACACGGATCAAAGGTGCCTAATGGTTTCTGTGATAGCAGCTAATGTAAATTTCAACATTTTGGCCTAGGCATGCTGATTCACTGGCGGTAAATGGCGATCTGTCAATGTATATTTCATCATATCAATTTCACCCCCTGTCGCTGTTATTATCCTCCGGGGTATTCCGTTCACCACTCGTGTTTATCCTAATCCCTCCGCGCTAAGAAGTGTGACAATGACAACAAGCTTATATATTAATATACAAACAGGGCCACTGCACAGCCATGTGAACAATGCGTATGAATTATTAAGACATTGTTTTTGTTTTGTTTTGAAAGCACTCATTACATTACTAGTATACGATACTTGATAGTTAATAGTTAATGTACATAGTAACTATTGGAAAAGTTGCTAAAACCATTCTTTTGTATGTTCGATCTTGGATACAATTATACAAGAGAAACTTAACCTGATAAGGGTTATAGCCACGACATCGCTAATCTGTTATCTTAAGAGATTCTTCCCAGAAAGCCTTTTACTTACTCCAAGAGGTCCACTAAAATTGCCAGAAGGTAAAAGGTTTCGCATTTTACAATGGAGGTAACACGATTAAAGGTGACGTTTCTGTAAGGAGGCAACAGTAATTCCACGTTCACGGTCCGATTCTTCCTCAATTACAACTTAACAGTATGACGTGTGAATAATGTACGATATTGCTAGTACAAGCGGCTATTTTCTTCCATTTATTTCACTGCGACCACTACGCTGAGAGGGATTACCTGATAACCCCCGAAGCCATTCAATTCGACAATTCGCCTATATTGGACTACAATGACATTCTTTCATATCTTATATTACTGTTCTGTTTAACAATAACGTTACACGAAGCCAAACGATCATTAGTGTTACATGTTAACTTGATCCAATAGAACAGTAGCTATAAACAGTAAATATCAGTTGAAAAATAATAAAACTTAAATGATAACCTAGTGTATGAATATTTGTAGAAAGAAAGTGTTGGTATGATTGGTACTAGTATTAAACATTTCAAGTTTTCTTTTTCTTTTCTTTAATACAACAACTATAATAGGGTGTACTTATTTGTATATCTAGTATATGTCCTTGGATTAGCCAAGCTAGGAACAATATCAGCGTCCACAATTAACATGTATAATTAGTACGAGATAACAATTACGGAAATGAAGGATTTAGCATTCTTCGCAAATGTCAACTATAATTACGAGCGAAGTAACCATTTGCAATAAATGATAGCACGCATGCATATCTACATGTTAATCGTATACTAGTAATTACATACTGCGGATAATGGAGATTACTTGAGACAATGCGAATACGTAGACATAGATAGTAGGATTACGATCCCAGTGGAAACATTACAATGCACTCTATTGTTTACGAAATGCCAGGAAAGCATTATTCATATTTGATATTAATATCAATTGGAAATTGCACAGTGTGCTTATATCCCTTAGAAATAATACGAAAGATATATACCTCTGTACTAGTAATTAATCGATGTGAATCACACATATATTATATCAATCATTATAACTTCCATACTAATGCTGTTTCCCTACCCGAAGTATCGTGCAACTTCAATGGAGTCTGCTGATTGGGGAAGATTTCCTGACAACAAGCCAACACCTTATTGCTGATACGACAGGATTCAACACGTAAAGAAAACAGTGTCTGTTTCTCTTGAAATGATCTTCCACGGGGGTCCCCGACCTGTTAGTGCAAGGAAACTACTGTGTTTGTGATTGTGTAACGCGTGGCAATGCAGACAAACGATTAATTACGATAACCTCAGCAGGGGATCACTGACTTGTCCCTCAGGGGAATCTCAAGAGGCGAATTGTTGATCTCTCAAAGCGGCGATGAGTCTATTTGGATCAATTTCAGGGCATTATGGTACAGCCGCAACTGTATTTTTAGAGCGTGTTTACTGAGCCACTAACAATCGCTGGTGTTGAGTGTTGGGGTCGAATCCTCAGTTAATCTTCTCAGATTTTAATATTACGTGACGAGTTTCCTCGGTGGATTCGCTCAGTTGGTGATTTTAAGTTGATAGCACTGCTAATACGTGCTAGAACATATTGACATAGACCAGTAACTTGCATATACAGGTTGTAACATGCATAACACGTGCATGATGTCATTCATGCGTATTTGATAACATGGCTAACACAGCATCATAGCATATGCATACGAAAATGATGCAAAGGCAATGAATAATTATAGCACTTACACTAACGCTTCATTATAGACTAACAAAATACATGTGAAGTTGACACAATTACTAACACGTGTATGAACACATGTCCATTTCCAAATAGTAAAGTACATATCATTTACTTATATAATTTTGAAACAGGAATTAAATTGATATTTAATATCGATACTATTTATATTGAATACAACATTTTGCAGGGTACATCACTACATTGTCATGGCAACCACATCGTGCGCATGCCAGCGATGGTTCTCGACCGACAGAAAGGCATGATGTTTTATTAAGCAATGAACTTTACAGCATTGCTATGAATAGCATCTGCTGATTTGACTTGCTTGACTCGGGATGTGAGTTTAGACATGACAATTACTGGGCGGGAACTCCGTAGACTCCAATGTATTGTTCTAGGGTGTAGGGAAACTAACGCACAACACCCGGCACCTAATACAATGCTATATTGTAGACTATAAACACTTGACAGCTGTATATTTCTAGTGTCTGGTAACACGAAAACACATTACCTTGTAACTGCGCATGTATCTATAGCTTCTAAGAATGCAATCACTTGACAGTTATATATTTCTAGTGTATTAATAATGAACACGAACAGTCGATGCCTTGCAGTTGTATAGTTATTGTTTCTATTAACACGAAAACACAAATTGGCAGCTGTATGGTTCTACTTTTTTATTAACACCAGCATACAATTCATTGTAATTGTATACAATAGTCTATATTAACACCAACACACAAATTTGCAGATGTACGGTTCTACTTTTTATTAACACCAGCATACAATACACTGTAACTGTATACAGGTAGTATATATTAACACCAACACACCACTTGGCAGATGTATACAGTATGGTTCTACTTTATATTAACACAGGAAATACAATACATTGCTACTATATAGGCCTACACTAGTTTATATTAACACGAATACTTGGCAGCTGTATAACTACACTTTATATTAACCAGAACATAATGTATATTAGCGGTTTTCATTTAAGTTGTAATGACTTGTAACCTATCCATTTAGTCTGAATAAAATTGTTTAATTCAATTGTTTCTCAGATACAGTTTATAATCTATACTAGTATACAGACATATGCATCACATAACAAATGTTACATTTTATGTAATAGTTTAATATGTGTGCACACGAACACACACACTGTCTGGCAAATACGGTAGACATGTATATTTCTAACCTCTATCAACACTAACACATCAAACATCTCAAATCTATGACCATCTACTTTACTTTTATAATCTATATATCAACACCAACACACAACACCCGACATCTCTGTTTCTGGACACTATACTCTTATTTATACTCCTACAGTATACGATTGCTTGATAATTTGCCAACAGTAAGAGGTCTTCAGAGTGTCATAAGTGGCCCTCCCGTGGATAGATAGTCACCAAGGAGAAGACAACTCTGCGCATGCATGGCTAATACGGCCAATGAAACCAGGTAATCTTGGTAATTGTACAGGAATAGTCAATAGAAACATCACGACTCAAGGTTGATGGAATCGTAGAAATAGTAGGTGATGCATCCATGGAAATATTTTGTAAAACATACCTGAACACAGATATGTTTATGTCTGTTGTTAATATCTATAATTAACATTTAATTAAATATTTGTTAATAGGAAAAATAAGATCATAAATTAGATGTAATACAAACATTTCTATATGACACATAAATAAATGACAAAGGCATGAACAAAGAAATAGGCAGTACATGTCCTAGCTTATAACAAGGTACACTAGTGTTGTTATTTGTCACTGTAGGTGGCTGGTCTATGTGGACACAATTATCAGATTTCAACAATTATTAACAATATCGGCTCCCGTAGCGCATTGTTCTGGAGAACAACAATTGTCCAACCAGAACATATCGCCACTTATAGGCTGAACAAAACCCTTGAAGCTAAACAATACATCTTGTTGTGGAGAAAACATTGGCTAGAATTCAAGATATTTAAGATTACCAATAGAAATATATCGTATGATAGTGCTTGAAAGAACTGTTGGTTTTACCCCCAAACGACTTGGAAAGTTGACAAGAGATTTCGTTGATTGGTGGAACGGTGGTTCATGTTTGTTGACACTTTGCACTTATGTGAGCCTGACCGACACGAGGAGGGCTGCAAGAGTGTTGTAAACTACACTGTAATATAATAAGCCAAATCACACGAACGCGATAACGGTACGTGCATATTGTGCCAGGTTAGCATTGTATTTACTGTGTGCACTTTTCTTATAGATATTAATGTCATATTCATGTAGGGTATGATGACATAATATTCCTTGACGAACGAGAACAGAAGTTTGAGTTAAAACTTCAGGCTTCTACAATACCATAGGCATACACCGTTACTTGTTTAAAATGTTAAAACTGTTAAGGACGAAGTAAAGATAAATCATGAAAGTGTTGTACATAGCACATATTTAATTACCTGCCATTAACGGGTTATAATGAAGACATTATCCGTATACACTGTATCTTTGTTCAAGTATTGGTCAGGTTAGGCTAATACGTTCTATGCATTGCTGTTGCAATCAAACCAATACATTCGCTATCCATGTCATGTTCATACTAATAGTTTCGCCAATTAAACGACATGCATTTAAAAACAATATATGAATCTAGTTGTAATTGATTCAACGGACACACATTTCATATTCATGAATTACTTGGAAATTATTTTTCGATTTGGTATAATAAGCGAAAGAATAGGTAAATAATTCATGTAGTGTCAAATGCTATCGTAGTATCGTGTTCTATTGGCAAGGCTTCACGCTACGCTCATGTTCACCTTAACTTGTTGACCGTCAGCTGCATATATAACGGTCCCTGCGTAGTAGTACGTATAATAGTCAACTGTAAAACAAGCAGTCCAATAGATCGAATATACGAGTCACGTGACACTTATTCATGCAATGACCGTATGACAGAATATTTGAACCTTGTTTTACCCGTAATGAACGCTGTTAAGGCAGAACCCACAATGGCGTTATAGACGTGGGCATTTCTAAAAGCCATCACTCATCAGATCAGGCGAAATGGGAACGCCACTTGGTAGCATAGTCAGTTCTAGTACCTAAATTCGCTCGTGAGCACATACTACAGAATCGATACGGTACGTGCTGAATCTTTTGACAATTGCTGTCAATGACACTTATACTTAATCCATGGAAAACCACTTTCAAACTTTAATAGTTGGTCATCAACATTCAGAATTTAGTGTCCATTCATTAAATTCCGAGCTAGTTATCCAAATCCGCAAGCACCTAATCCTGGACGTCCTAAATAGTAAGGCTAGATCATTAAGGCTTCAAGGGTGGTCAAACGATTTCGCGCTATTAAAGTCGCTTGGCCAAACATACGACGTGGAAACGCTTCATGTCCGAAGCCATAAACTGGCCAGAATAAGTCACCCGCCATGTCCACTACGGCGGCCAAGATAAGCTTTATAGAGATATCATTACTTTTATAGGAATCTACTTAAAACAAACGCTTTGAAGGCGAAACATTACAAGTGGAGTGACCAGCGATAAATTAGCCATCATCATGAACTCATAATCTAACAAGACGAGGGCCCACTTCAAATTCGAAGTAAAATTGCACTTATAATGCCTATTTGACTATTTTAATTGAATTGATAATGAAGACAGTTAAAGATGAAGAGAGAAAATGTCATTAACGATTTAACGGATGTATTGTCCAAGCAAGATAGGAGGATAGTAGAGGGAAACACCAAGTGAACTGTATTGACATTGTCATTTATTGAAATTTTATTACTTTTACCCCTTAGACTTTTATCAATGTCAGTTTGACCTGTACACTATTTATTCTCTTATCATAGAAAGTCAAGAGATAATATTATCATTTCGCTTCCTATCTGTTGTACGTATCTTTGATCTTGAATGACATCGTGCGTTGACGTTTGCTACATGTTGTCAAATAGTTAATCGATAGCTTTTATTCATCGACGATATGGGTTATATGGTTAATGTTAATACACAAGATAATTATTGGCTATGAAAAGCGGAGTTGCTTGTATTTATATAGAAATATGATCAGTTCAGATTTGCCGTGGCTTCAAACCGCGCTGTCATCTAGCATGCACCCCGCCGATGTAGATACGATGGCGAATATACGTTGGTTTTACATCACGTCAATTCGACATCGTATCGACATCGTATGCGGCGATGTGCCAGCTGGGTAAGGTGTACGAGTTCACGGTCGGATTCCGAGATGGTTCACATCGTAACTGCGTAACACGAAGGGTATTGGTCTAATATAGGCATCGGATCATATTGGAAAATGGTATGTGTCACTACTAACACACACTGAGGCCTCAGTGAATATGAAGGTTCATGAAGAATCGTATTTATATATTGGGATCTTTCTTGAAGCTCTCATACCCAACACGAGACCATCACTCTCGTAACGTTCACTTATACATTATCAGGAATTTACGACATCGTTATATGATAACGTACTGGACATACTTCGAGAAACGATACCAAAAGCGTCATGTTCATGGGTTACTCCTTTATATTTTTAGCAAGTTTGAATACAGAATGTCCAACACCCGTATGTGATGCATGAGTGATTGAATAATTATGTTACGACACACCGGAAATATGTCACCCATAAACGTCTACGTGACAAGAAAATGCATGGAACGAATAATAATTAAGCAACGTAAAAGGTATTCACATCAATTACATTCAGTCTAAAGGGCGGTGACTCTATTTTACAAATTTGTTTAGTTATCTCGTGGTTGTTTTATTTGTTAAAATGACTCGATAAGCCACATGAACCCATGGCATGTTATACAGCCTGCAATATTTAAGTAATACTAAACATCTTTCGAGAAAATGCATGTTTGCGATTATCCTCGAAAACAAATGCCATCATGACTACACTAACTTCCGTCAAGTAGTCATAATGGCCTTTGTTATCGAGGATGGTTTGCGATATGCTATATATAGAGTGGGGAGTGGGATAGTCCCTACATAAAAAACGTTTTAATGCATGAGCAGCATCAGACGAAAGCTGGAGGACAACTATGACACACGAGTCGAGGAACTCTTTGAACCTAGAGTTTCCTGATAAGCCAGAACTATTTCATTGCTGGAACATATCACAAATACGATTTTGCCCGGCTAAAATAGATATGCCTTGTTTTTATTGCATTCTACCGGATAGTTGAGCAAGTGTAAACAGTTTTCTTTGCGCAGCCTCGTTGAAACACGAGCTACACAGATAGCACGGTGCCGCCATCAAAGGTATGAATCTGTTGTCGTGTGGCGAGCTTGGTTATTCTGAGTCTTTAGTTCAGATAAACTGTCACGTTCCTGCTTTGAATTCGCCTTACTGCATTGGGAACTGATTGCATTTTTTTTAAAGCATTCATTTTCCTGATACCAATCACAAAACAGCATTGTCCGTAGCTGCTATGTTAAATGTTATTGACTAATTTGGCATAAGCTATATGTTTAGCATAATATTTAATTATTTGAAATATAAATATAAACTTGCGGATGAATTCAGAAGGAGAACATGTAATCTAACATGTACAAATTACGGTCTTTACCAGTTACGGATATAAATGAGGAGTAAAAGTTCTTGCACAACAGTGTCAACTTTCGCGGAGATAAACTCGGCGATTTACGTTCTGGGATAGAACCTTATAATGTAGCATGCTTGCCCACTTGTATATAATACGTTCCTATCCTATTATTGTCACCGCTGATAGCCCTCCGATTAATTGCTAACTTCTGACCAGTGTGTACGGACGTTAACTGTTTTACCAATGAATCCAATTTCCGGGAGCATGATGCTCCTTCGGTCCATCTAATATTCATGAACGTCATCAGTATTCAGACGATCGTAAACATGCTAACAAACCTGCAATGTATTCACAAAGTACATTAATATCACAGTATATATCTCGAACAACAATAGTAGGCCTACTTGTAAAAGTTATCTTTATTCATTTGCGATCATAACATACACTAAAAGAGCAACCACTGTATCATGTATTGAACGTAATCCCCGAGTTACCTACATAAACATTGTCACGTTGTTTGCATATTGACTTTTTATATGAGCTATTGACTAAAAATATAGCCTGACTCACGAGTACACTCATACACTGAATGCTTTCCAGTGTCCTTGTTATTACATCAACAGACAGAAACAGTTTGAAAAGATTTATGAATCTTTGAGGGGGTATAATTGACACGCCGACATTTATTGTTAAAGACAAAATACGCTTATCATTCTGCCGACGCTTTTTGTTCGTCATTGATTTTTTTACGCCGCTCTTGCGGCTATTCAATAGACATTGTCACACATTGCAGACCCAAAATAGCAGTTCCTACGTCATAAGTACCCATTTTCGGAACTCCAGGGGTATTTTTAGAGGGATATTTATGATTTTGCAATGGGGAATTATAGTTTTGATAGCATGTGCACACGTAGCAATATTATATATAATAAAAGTGCATATGAGATGAGGCTACATGTATGTGGACAGTATATATTCTCAACTTGATTTAGTGTATACATAAATGTGTTTGAAAAAAATGAAATAACGATTGGTCAACAGGGAAAGTTTTCTCATTGCTGATTATATTTGGAGTAATTTGGTACTTCTCTGTACAGCCGGCGATGTCTACATATCAGTCGTGATTCCGTTTCCTGTTTGGCGAGTGTTTTGATATGGAGGGCGTTATTGCTGCAGAAAAACAACAATATGCTATTAGTTCAGTATGTGACTCATACTGTTGTCTCGTGTTTGGCGAGTCTGTGTTGACATCTGATGGTGACTGAAGTGTTGGCCCGTACCAGCTCGTCTAGTGATGCCCTGTGATGTCTAGTGATGACTTGCGATGTATAGTGATGTATTGTGATGTCCTGTGATGTCTAGTGATGTCATGCCATGTTTACTGATGCCCTGTGATGTATTGTGATGTCATGTAACTTACTGTGATGTATTGGGATATTTAGTGATGTTTTGTGATGTATAGTGATGTCATATGATGTCATGTGATGTCTAGTGATGTCATGTGATGTCATGTGATGTCATGTGATGTCTAGTGATGTCATGTCATGTTTACTGATGCCCTGTGATGTCTTGTGATGTTATGTAACGTGCTGTGAGGTAATGTGATGTCTTGTGATGTCCTATGATGTCTAGTGATATCCTGTGATGTATAGCGATGCCCTGTGATGTCTAGTGATGTCATGTGATGTCTAGTGATGTCATATGGTGTCTAGTGACGTCCTGTGATGTCCTATATAGTCAGCTGATGACTAACTCCGAACCATGCATACTACTACTACTACTACTACTACTACTACTACTACTACTATTACTACTACTACTAATACCCGGTAATAATAATAATAATAATAATAATAATAATAACAATAACGAAAATACTCATATCGCGCCACATCCACGCTCGAAAGTATGCTCAAAGCGCTACTTTATTACCCCGGCCAATGGATCTGTGTGCACTTAATTCCTTCTCACCCCACTGGGGAGTATGCATGTGCTTGGCTGTGCATGGTTGATCTTGGTCTATATGTTATCACTATTGCCCTGTATAACGTGTGTGTGTTGTTTTCTGCTACCCCGGTAGTTATTTATCCATTTAACCTTCATTACATAATGTGCATACAGTCATATTACATACGTAGAAATGCACGTTCCCAAAGGGTCATTAATTATCTCCATCACTTTTGTATAACACTTATACTTTCCATATACCTGGTAATGGTTTTGAAACATATGTCCATTGTTAGTATTGAGCGGAGGTTTTCATGAACCTGTGTGAAGCATTCTTAAATTACATTACTATGATAGTATTGGGCAAATATAATTTCACCCCCGTGTCTTGCAATATTATCAACTATCGTCGATTAAAGTTACCAAAGCCACATATTTAATAATGTTCACGACACGTGTTGATATATTTGATATTACAAGACACGTGGGTGAGATTCTCTATATCTACCTACTGTCTATTCACCAGTGCCCACCATCACGTGCAAATACCTTAATGTCACACACGTATTCCCACTGGTTTCTAAACTACCCGAAGAATGCATGCAGTTTTTTCAACCATATATTTCACGTAGTTCTTTAACATATCCAAAAGGTCAAGAAAGACAACTCCAACACGCGACTCTTGTCACTTGCAATTGATTACAGCGTATGTGAAATAGACATCTGTGAAATAACCCGCATAGCTCGCACACATATGGAGCTTGCTCGACTAGTCCCCAGAAATGTTACTAGCTCTGTTGCGTGATCACAGGGCATTCTAAGTTGCTATAAAGCTTCAGCAATTCCTTCTTTATAAATGTTTGATTTATTTCCGCTAAATAAGTTGTTAAAGATCGTCTGGTGTCCATTAACCGTATCCACGCTGGTTAGTTTGATAGTCTTCGATCGTCACTGTTTTAAAGTTCTAAATGTCATTGGAAAACAATAATTGGGTGTTGTCGTGTAACAAAGGAAGTAATAAAGTATTATCAGACTGGTGTTGGTGTCGTTACAGCACTAAATTCGTACGTGCGCACACACAATAATGATCTGCATGTGTAATGTGCAAGAGTTGTCTATGGGTAGGTATCCTGTTTAAGTGCAATAGATTTCCGAAATGTAACAGCCAATGCGATTTGGTTCCGAATACTCCCTTAAACGCATAAAATAACAGATTGCAATTGCCCCAATTGACCAAATATGAATTCAAAAGCCAAACTATATCCAATTATCGTACTTATCATAACTATTGTTTCGCAAACCAACCTCGAAACCCCAGTCATTATACCCTGGAAGTTCGTTTTTGAGGCAAGAGAGGTCCGTGCATATTAATTAACTGAACGCAGTTGGGAAGTACACGTGTAGTAAAGTGTTAGAATGTAGCAATGATGTTGTAAAATAAAGTGTGATGATTACATACGTAATATACTAATACTGTATTTATGTGCAGTGCTATATATATTTACATATTGAAGTTCATGAACAAGTCTTGTTGTATAGTAAAATGATGAGATTGGCATAGGACTTTTATATATTAAGATATGAGAGAGAATGCTACATTTAGTCATATGGCTTATATGCTCCAAGACGTATTATGTGCTTACATGTGTGTGTGTGTGTGTGTGTGTGTGTGTGTGTGTGTGCGTGCGTGCGTGTATGTGTGCGTGTGCGTGCGTGTGTGTGTGTGTGCTGCGCGTGTATATATGCGTGAGTGTGTATGTGCGTACGCATGTGCGTGCGTGTGTGTGTTTTCACCCATCTTTATCTCACATTTTTTTGCGCTGAAGACACCGACCTATATTTTGATTCATCTGAGGTTGCCGCAAAACACTAATATTGTATCTATTGCCAACTGAAGTTGAAGGAAGTTCATGTTGTCATCTATAGTGATGGAGTACATATTATACAATGGTGTGTAGACACGAACCGAACCATATAAAAAAAAGGCATTGATTTACTCATGTCGATTCCAAATAGTTTCAGTTATTCACGTAACTAAGCATCGTCTAAATATTGTTCATTATACACGCTGATGAAATGCATAGCGATTGTCCTTAATATCACTTAATATACTCAACAAAATAAAGTAAGGGCCTGTCAGATATTGTGTGGATAAGATTGCTGTCAGTTCCCACCTCACCCTGAGGAGCCTAGTGCCATTCTACGTCCAATACGTCTACATGTTCAATACAAGTACCTGAAATCTGTCGACGTCTGGATATTCTTTGTTGTTGAAATCATATAAAGATTAACATATATTGAAAGAAAACGCTACTAACCATTACTTTATTTTGTTGACTACGCATAACCTCGATATTCATACTAGTGTTGGCATTACGTAGCTGTTTCTGTCAACACCATTTGTCATGTCTGCACAATTGACGATGTCAATTACCCCGAATACGTTTCTCGAATATGTTTCTACTTATAGATTTCAGTAAGTGAGCCTCCAAGATCTGGGTGAGCACCTTGTTGATGTAGTTGCTATTTTGATTCAGCTTCAGTGAGTGTCCCGACATACAACAGCAATGTTTACAAACACACCGCAAAGGACCGTGTGTTGTTATAACTGGAATAGACTATGATCAATAATACACATGATATTCTATAGACGTAGTATATGGGCCGTCTAAGGACATGTTATATATACTTTATAGTCTACACGGGGGTTCAGTCTTGTGAAGAGAGAAGTAAGCTCTGATGAATGCAGATGTTTCATAGTAATGTGAATATAAGTAAACTATTGTTGTTGCTAATACACTGAATGAATTAGTGCGTTACGTTTGCTAGTACACTACTACTACTACTACTACTACTACCTACTACTACTACTACTACTACTACTACTATTACTACTACTGCTACTACAAATACTAATACTAATACTACTACTAATAATAATATATACTATACAACTA
>JAUTBQ010091200.1:0-16233 GCA_032361185.1 Lepetodrilus ovalis
ACACAAATAAAATTTTAAAAGAGGGAGGGGAGGGGGATAGGGGAAATAGAGAGGGAAGAAGAAAGGAAAGAAAGAGAGAGAGAGAGAGAGAGAGAGAGAGAGAGAGAGAGAGAGAGAGAGAAAAAAAAAGAGAGAAAGAAAGAGAAAGAAAGAGAAAGATAGGGTGGAAGGAGAAAGAATGGAGAGAGGAAAAAAAATGGAGGAATTGTCAAGTAGTGACCTTGAGATAACGCAGCAATGCCAGACTAAGGGCAGATAACCTCTAGTAAGGGGCTGTCGAATGCTCTGCTGGCACGTTGTAAACACACTTATTACCACTCCAACTGTCAAGAACCAACGCGGGGTTCAAATCTGCCTATTCACGGCCACATGCAATCCATGGTCACCATGGCGAACCATTAACGATTCATGTCACGTCTTTTTCCAAAACGTGATTTCTCCTCCTGGTCAGGATGCCGAGAGGTCGGAAAATAGGATTGGGACTGAATGAAACGCGTTGATTTATAATGAGATGGGGAACATTTGATAGAATGTAAAAGTGTAAAAGTTGGGTCAAGAACTAGTTCATTGTTGTAATTGGCAAATATTGCGAAGCTTCAACATTTGTAAAGCGCTTTGCGTCAATAGGACAATCCTTTACCCATTTCCAGCTGTACAAACTGTGTTAAACGTTTGTCATCACACAAACCTGCTGAGAGTACAGAAATATGTGAAGAAAAAAAACATTCATTATATTCTGCTTCCTAAGTGTGTGGTGCAATTCTACAGAGTGGAGGAAAAAGTGGATAAAATTCTAAATTCACATAATCCATTTTCAAATCCATTTCCTGTCATGGGTTGCCTAATGAGGGATCAAGTTTCGTATGATAAATCTAGCGAAAAAAAACACTTTCAAATAAGACCTTTAGAATTTTCTTTTTTTCTTTAATAGAATGAGTGACAAGAAACACATAGAAACAACATGTTTTGAAGATAATATATCTAATATTACACTTGCTGATAATGGTTGTAATATAGCTCACCTGACATCATATAAAATATAGTTTTAAATCTGGGTCAATAACCTTGAACTTTTCTAGGCATAGTATCCTTCTCCTAGAATCTATGCAAACTTTGTGTAAGAATTATGCATCTATGGGTCAAGCCTGCAGTTTGTGACTACCCTTCTCCCAAATGAGGACACAGATACTTGAAAAATATGTTGGATCCACACACCTCGCCGAGACCAACTCATGTTGATTACAAAACACCAGGGGGGAAATACTAAATGTCATAATCTTTCTCTGAATCCATCAATTTAATGACTTGTAAAAGCTATAAATGTAGCGAACAGCAAGGACATAAACACGCATATTTCACCAGAATTATTCGAGGAAACACTTTTGTTCATGTTATTGATTTTCGGGGTCAGACACGAACAAACCAGAATAGTTTTTTTTTTTAAAGACTACTCCATCATGAGATTGTTCGTCACTAAGAGCCACGTGATCACTGCAGATATTATTTTACTCGATCAATTTCACTCGCACTGCAGGATGCCAACTTCATATTCTTTTGTTTCAATGAGCAATTGCACATGAAAATTACCATAGCAGATTGTAATGTGTGTCTCCAAAATATTATTATATAAATTATTAAAAAATTTAATTTAAAAACACAGCATTCAAATATTTCTATTATCCAATAAATTTAATGAAAACCAGTCAAGTATCTTCACAATTACAACACCAAGTAAAATTAAAAGGTTAAAACACTGTCAAAATACATAAACAATCCCAGCAAATTGAAGTTTACAAACAAAACACACACACACACACACACACGCACGCACACACACTCTCACAAAATCAAGTCGTTCACATCAGGGACAGTTGTGCAAGCACAAACAATTTAATCCCTTTGCAGATTTGACTTTCGTTGAATAATTGAACACATTCCATCCAAATGTCGCAATGGGGAAAAAAAAAAATAGACCAAAGTTATTTTGAGACGGTCCCTCGCCTGACCTAGAGTTGCATTATTCCATCTGCAGAGACTGGGAGGGCAGAGACTTCTATGGGGAGAAAAGCCATCAGCTAGCTGCATTGATTTTCCTTCCCAGCCACACTAAGGGCACTGACAAAGCTTTGTATTATGTATGTGCGCAAAAACATGGCTCTCTCTCTCTCTCTCTCCCGAGTTTCTGTTCTATCCTGCCATTCCCCGACTAGTACTGCCTGTGTGTTCTGGATCCCTTCTGATGCGAGTCCAGCGACATCCGTCTAATGTCCAGTTACACATGTCTAACCGCCAGCCAACGCCCATCCATACAACAGGATGCACAACCTGATAAGATAATTTGTGTGTTAAGAAAAAATAATAATTCCCGATGACGAGAATTGGGAAATGTGGAGGTTACCTTGTGCATGCTATGAGAAAACGACACCCGTGTGTATGCAGTTGAAGTGGGATTGTTTTTCAAGTTTATTTTTTTCCCGTTTTTTTTTTCCCCGGGTGCTTTTTATGCACAGGTTCTATTCATTATGTGCTGCATGATTCGCTGGTATTTGTGTAAGTTGTATAGACCCTGGTAGTGTGGCACGGGATGTTCTTAAAGGCACACTGCAATTGTCTCATGAATAAAACATTTTGTGATTGCCTCGACAATGGCCGTGGTCTCGGTCTCGAGGTGTACTACGCTTTGAATTTCCTGCAAACGAACACACACGTTGGCTTGTCTGTGTAACAAGTGGTTGTTCGGAGCAAGTACGTCAAATAATCTCAATTCAATTCCTTTTCCGTTTTTGTTTTTTTATCGCATGATCGTGTCACATTCCTCTATTTAAATAATGAAAAAGCAATTGAAATTTGTATGAATATTCACATTTCATGCATTCATTTCCATTTATATTCAGTTGACAAATAATCGAACCCCTAAAAAAATATCCCAAAACTTTGCATTTCAAATTACAAAATTCAATTCCTGTCAAGATCATTGAATTTTGTATTGACATTTTACACATTACGATTAAAACCAATTTATAGCAATTGGTATGACTTTTCTTACAATAAGTTATTCCAATTATTTAAAAACGAAAATTGTATCGACTTTATTCTTGTGCAAATTGTTCCAAACAAAATATATTATCAATAATGACAATATAAAATTCAAGACATTTACACAATCACATGTAAAAGAATTAGTTAAAAACATGCTTTATTATTTTTTAAATGACCAGGCTGTAATTTTTTAATTTTTTTTTTCAATTTAAAAAGCACGGATGTTTAAGAAGGATGATAGAGACAAATATTTGAGTATTTGAAAAGTGCGTAGAGATGGGGAGACCACACGAGTCACAACCAGCGGAAATTCCCTGACCTTGACATTCTCACCATGAAATTGGTGTCAAACAGTTGCCAAATAGATGACTCTCATGTCAAACATAATTTCGAAGATTTGTAAGCGACAAAGGAAATGAGACAATTTCAACTGTGATATTACGATAATTGATAAATTTAGTAATTTATTATAAACTGTGATAAGGGTTGATATTATTTACCTAGTACATATAAATGAACACTAACAAAGAAGTTGATATTTGCTTTCAAATCGTTATCAATAAGGTAATTGTTTTTTAACATTTGATATTTATAACGTAAAAAAATATTACCATGGGTTGAGTTGAGAAATAGGAATGTAAATTATAATTAATAATTCTTACTTCAACCTGCAATTATATTAAATTGAAACAGTTCATAACATGTTAAACTTTAAGTGAATGAGGACACAACAAATTGTATTGCTTACTAGTAATGTAAATGTAATGGTAGAAACTAAAACAGCATTCATTCATTAAATTATCATAAATCATGTCAACATACAACAACCAGTCCTAACACAATGCTTTGCTGTGGACAATTCTATTGTTAGAATGAAACATTCGCATATCTTTGTGCCAGCACTTCCAAAATAATGACAATAAATAATGTACGGATCAATGGATGCAACTAATGTAACTAATTAATTTCTCGTCACTCACGCGGTCTTGATCATTCAGAAATGTCTATGTAATGCAGCATCAGAACCGGAAAACTGTCACACAGAAGAGAAAAAAACGACACCATAATCAGGCACTGATCAAAGGATAATCCGAGTACGCTTATTGTCGTCAGTATTTTTTTGACCAGTACAAATATGGGAAAGCAATCTATTTTCAAATGGAGGATATTAAATTTTCACTAATTTCCTTCGACTTCAGTGATGGAATGTGCCACCTTTGATCAGATCCAGGTTCCTGAAGCGCTGAGAAATATTCTTAAACATCATGCAACGCAAACGTATTGCCACGGACCCGTTTTCAGCGGCATAATTATTGGAAGCAAATTGTAAAGAAACTTTCAACGCAAAGTTAAAAATTCCACGAGGACAGTGCAGAGATGTAAGCAATCATGGCTTTCCTCAATGACGCTTTGAGGGAGAGGCATTTTAGTGCTAAAAGTACCAGCTTACAAATTAGAAGCAATATATTTTCCAGCAAGCACTCCTTGGGCAATCCCAGAACAGTAGACTATGTACTGCAAATACCCAGGCCAGGTCCCAATTTGGGTTTGGACAGGCGCCCTACAACAAAAATCTAGATCCCTGGGGAGCAGGATAAAAGGCTTTTGGTTTTCCAATAACTGTCAGGAAAAACCAGGGCTGACTCATCCGGCTGCTGCTGATCAGCTGAATGACCTCTCCTGACCTCCACCTATAATATTTCTTGGGGGACCATCTCAAAATTGAAAAGGAAAATTTCCCCCGATCTTAAAACACTAAGTGGTTTCTCATAAAGGAAAAGTAATGATCACTCGTAAGATTCCCCGCGATGATTTCCATCAGTAAACACTGCATAAAAGCGAAACAAACAAGGGCCACAACTCCCGAAACGCAGATTCTATCTCTCCACGATATTTAATGCAAATTGGTAATCCATATTTGACCCACATCACGCAAGCTGGCATCGTAGATTTCAAAGTGCAGGACGACGCTGTCAGTCACAACGAAGTAATAGCCCGAGATCTCTCTCCTTCATTCTTAAAACCCAGAAAAATATTTGCACTGCGGTAAGTGCGAGGATGTGTGCTTGCTGAGCCACGGAGGATCTTACAAACACTGAATGTTGACACAACAAACGCTTATATATCTGGGAGAAGCCAACCAAGCACAGCCGACACCACTACAGCTGGCTCCATAGATATTCACTTTCCAACCCACAACCCGCCACGCTGGCCTAATTCTACCTTCACAAAACAATCTGGATCTCATCTCGAGTTTCCCTCCATATTTAGCAGGCCGTCTCTCTCCGATACAAGCGTACTATATGTACAGCAGCTCTGCCACTGGAGAAAATTACCATCCCCTCGCTTCCCCGCTCTGCCTCCTATTTTCATAGTAATAATATAACAGCGTTCAAAGAAGGGATAACCTTTGATCGGCAAACCCCCTTCATACCTCCAGGCAGTTTATAAATTATGCAGGCTGGCTGGTGTTGGGCAAGACGGATCAAGAATTATATAAAAGAAGTCCTCTTTCAGATCTTGTAGTAAACCGTCCCGCAGTGGCTTTCAAATCTGAAACTAGGTCAGACGAAAAGGAGGATGATTTTTCCCCCATTTCACACATCACAGGGATGGTTATTCATCGACTCAGTGGCTCTCTCGACTTAGCAGGTCCATTTCGCTTTCTAATTCTATGAGGGTGACTTGTAGTTTTGCCTCAATCACCACAATTATTAGGTTTAATAAGCTGGAACCTGACATTTTCAAAAATTCCCTCGAGAAATATATTCTTTTCTGAAAGAAAGTAATATGGGTAACGTGCACTTTCCCCCTAAAGAAATTCATTAATCATGAGACGGAAAATAGGTTTGACAAATTACCAACTACACAAGAATTCCCTCCTTCGCTGACCTACAAAGGGATTGATTAATATAGCGACAACTGTAGAAAGATTTCACCGAACTATTTCATGTCTAAGCACAATCCCATGTAAAGTGCCTTTTACTGACCAAGTAGCAACTATTAATTATGCACACAATAAAACTACCATCCAACCATTCCAGTCTTCATGTCTACAAAAATCTGCAAATTAAATCTTAGAACTGCATTACCAATAATGAAGACACAAGCAGACAAAAATGAGATTGCAACCATCTGTGGTTAAGTGTCTCTACAATTGCTACTTATAACATTAACATTGGTACGTTTCATCTCCAGACTACAAGTGTTGGATCGTAAGTGTTTGTCACAATCAATGAGTTACAAGTGATGGATAAAAAGTGGACTTTCTGGTAAAATTGTAAGAATTCAATAAAACAAAGCCTTGCCGACTATTGTCCATATTCCTGTCATTCCAACTCTGCACATAATGACATTGATCCCTGACATTGTTTTCAAGAAAACCGCAAATAAACTGCCACAGTAAATCTTTCCAAACTACTTTTTTTGACTTGGGGGAAACTCTTTCGGAGAAGGAAGATTTTCCCAGCCAGATACTGTTACCAGGATGGAAAGAGGCCAAGTTGAAAATAGTTCCAGTACACAGGTAGAATATTGATGGATCATGATGCATCAAGGTGCTCCTCTATCTCCACTTCTTTTCCTTCTGCTGGCAGATAAAGATGGGTGAAAAGTTCACCCCCACCACACAAAAGGCCAGTGTGTGCGGCTGTCAGCCAGTAATGCCAATATTCCTACAAATGATGACCAGTCTGGTATTAGACAAGAGCTTCCCCACCACCTTGTGCCAAGACTTGGAATATCACACAGTTCTACACGATCCGATACTCCTGGAATAATAACACAGGCTCCTAGATTGCTGCCAGTCCCCTGCGATTCATATATCTGATATTTACTCAGTAACATGACATCACATCAGGACACCTGTTGTTGGAAGCTAGGACAACCAGTGCAGAAACATTTATTAAATTCCGTAAGCAGTTTTGAGCTCCTGGAGTTTATAAATATATGTCTAACACTCACTATGCCAATATGTGTTGAATCAATGGAAATAAAATCCAAATTTACATAACCTTATGTATGTTAGGGCAATTGGTAATCATGAATTGATAGTGTTGCACATTAACTAATACTATAGGATGCAATGTTCGAAATTACTGCTGGCCCGGGCCATTTTGTTATTTGTATCACTATTTGGGCCAGTAACTTTTAGAGTTAATTTTGATCCCTGGCCCTCAACATGATGACTGACAGACAAACACATCTAAAAAAGTCTTATTAGTCGCAAACAATGTCAATATATGGTACAAGACTTATCCAAAAGAATAGATACAAATAGAACAAAAGCTGTATATTTTATTATGCTTCACTTAATCCTTCACTTAATCCTACTAATGTATTTATGGAAACACTTACTAATAATTGGTTTGCCTTAATGAGTACAATAAATTCCAACAATATATATTATCACGTATATACCTGCAAATCTAAAAATAAAATAATTAACTATCTCACCAAATTGCAAACAACTGAAAACAAGCCTCAATTTCAATTTGGCCAAGTAGATTTGAAAAACATATTCACACTTGATAACATTTGTTTAATTATATATTTTCACCCAGTCAGCATTACCATTCAAGATAAATATATCAAGGTTGCAATTATATTTTCTAATGGTTCAAAATCCATGCTTTTATAAACGGTAACCGACATCCCTTTGAAGAGATTTGTATAGACATGTTGTGCACAATACAACCAGGCACAAACATGACAATAAAGGACTGTATTCATCGATTCCTATCTGCAGTGATATAGAGAACATGCATTTGACAAAGGAGTGCACCTAGTACTGGGAGAGAGCATTGAAAAACCTGCTACTCAAGTGTGAACTGTTGTTGTTGAGCCCATGCAGAAAAATCACAAACTTGTTAATAGTGTTGTGGTAGTAAACAGGTGCATTTCAAAATGGCAGGACACCAGTTTGGTATTTTTGTTTAATTGGTGTGTGTAGTTGAATGCTTTGACTGTCGCCTTGCAGCATTATCTAAATTGGGGTTTAGATCCGTTTTTATAATTCTTACACTGGCTTGCCAGTGTTGGGCCGGTGGAAACCCGCAACAGTCATGGCGCTTAATGTTGCAGTAAACCTGCAAGAACCAGTTTGTATTGACGGACCAAGTTACTATATTACACATATGTTCTAGATAATAATAAATCACTGTACAGCTGCTGCAGATGCACTCAAGACAGAAACTGGTAAATACATATGAAATCCTTTCTTACTGGCAAACATACGAAAACCTTCCAACTGGCAAACATACGGGGAAAAAAACCAACAACTTCAAACTGGCGCATATGAGAAAACCTTCTCACTACTGATGGCAGCGATCCCAGCTGAGTCAGTGCCATATTCCGCACATGGCGCGAGACCGTGCAGGCAATATATTAATCACAAAGGCATCAATAACCCGACAGATGCATGGTATTAATATTGACCACACCACCATATACACATCTCGCGTCCACCAGGCCACAGTTGTTGTTGCCTCCAGGGTGGGTGTGTGAACTTCCAGGGCATTTCGTATTCACCTTTCCGATGGGCTTCAACCAGACCCCCACCGGAGCCAACCCCTTTGGGTCTGTGGTGACCCATGGTCCTAGCCACCTAACAGCACTCTTTCCTGGCGTATTTGCAATGCTTAATTGATGGGCTGAAGTATTCAAATTCTGTCCACCAGAGTCAAATGCATACCGCCTCAATCAAATATTTGCCGCGGACATTACATCTACATCTGAGGCTATTCTCCCCGCTATCTGTTTGGCAAGATGCCAGCTGTCGTATACTAGAATATATTTGCTATGTATACATGTGTATATACATGTTGTAGTAGTTTATATATTTTTCTCTTTAAAACATAATTTCAATGATCATGCATCGTGAATGCATACAATTATAGCCCAAACAAAACAGGGTTTTTTTAAACAGTAAATTTCCTTCAACAATGACAGTAAGAAGTTAATTTATTTTAATAAAATTTGACACATGCTTTTGGAACATCTGGGCAAGGCGGTGACTCACTGCAGCTAGTTTGTCATCACACTGGGTCAAGTTCTGACAACAACAAAAATCTGACACTTATTATGAAGGTGTGAAGACAATTTCACACACAGTAGCTCTTTCTGTCTAGTGTTGGCATTCATCCATCTATCTATATCTCAGTTACTGAGTGACCACAGGAGATATAATGGGATCTATACACAAAGGATTTTCATACTAGAAATAGAAAATAGAAATATGGTCACCCTTTCAGCTCATTGTTTCATAACTAGCAGAATATGAAATTCACATTTGAAACTACATTTCAGCTGGACAGAAAATGCAGACAAATTGATATAATATTTAATGTAAATTGTAATTTAAAAAGCAATTACTAAAAATAATGAGTAATATTTCCATAATAAATGTAGACATATATTAATGTGGCATGGTACACTTTTCACAACTGACAGACAAATTACAAACATTTTCAGAAACATGGTTGGCAAGATTCAGTTATATTCAAATTAAAAGTGGGTCATAATTTCATGATTCTGGTTGCCAAGAGGACTGGTAAAAGTGTCTTCAGAATGTGTGTCAATCGGATGAGCAGTACTAGTTTCCAGAAAGCTGAGAGCACAAAGAACCTTAGATCACATTCAAAACCCTTCCACAGTAGACACACATAAGACTACACAAGTTGAGGGACCATCTCAAAACAACTTATATCCATTATGGTGAACACATCCCGACAAATGAAATTTCTCTAACAGAAAAAAACAATCAAATAATGTTTTAAATGTCAAACAATGTGAATTGTTGATAAGATCAATGATTCTAATTACTTGATAACAGTGATTCAAGCCTTGTGTTCGTGATTTTAGTCAACTTTAATTAAAAGTTAGTCTAGGACATGGGAATAAACATAAGCCCAATATAAAGATAAATGCGCCAAGTTTATATTGAAAAGATCCATCACAAATATCAAGCAGTATGTCAGACTTTCAAACGATTTGCTGATGTGATCTGAGGGACTATCTACAAGGCAAATCTTTTACATTAAACTACTATACTGCCATATATGGCCGACATGGCCATTGAAAGTACTGTGTACATTGCTCCCAGAGAATGCCACCTGTGTTAGTGGGCCTGCATTAACCCAGGTTTTAGCCCTCTGGTATAACATATTACATCAAACCTAATGGAAGGAGGTCACTAAAAGGTCACTTCCATTGTTGTAAAATTCAACTGCCGCATATTTCCAGCTTACAATAGACACTTAAAGGTGTTACACAACCTCCAGCTTTCAATATGGACATATGGAAGTCTACAAAATAATAAGGATAATTTACGTCTTATACCGCCCAGGTTTAGTATGCACTAAGGTTTAGTATGGACTAAGGTAAGGGTTTAGTATACACTTGATGAATGAAGCTTAATATATCAAACACATACACCAAGAAATACAAGAGTAAAACAAAAATATTACAATCACGATAGCAATGAATAAATTATATTCAAATACGACAGACCAAATTAGCAAAACTTTCTAAACATCAATGAGAACATGACAACATCCAAAAATAACTTCCTTGTCAATTAATTGAAAACAAGCTGCTATTAGCCTGAAACCATAACATAAACTATTAATGCCATCAGGTGATATAATAAATCATACCAAAACTATCTTATTACCAAATAATCTGGCTTAATAAAATGACGAAGCTTAGCTGAAGTCAATGCCTCATTTTGAATCATCGGATGAAGTATGACTGCTGGGACAGCCATGTGTTTATAAATGATGAGCTTCATACAAGAATCAATAAATGGCGACAGCAGAGAGCTCAGATTAAGATATTTGCATCAAAAATCTGCAAAATTTAATTTGCAATCTGAGAACTGAAAAACAAAGGAAAGCGACATTACTGGTTGGGGAATCAATTCAAAATGTAGGAAACAAGTTCAGATGTACTCTATTACATGGAAAATTAACTTCTATTCAAAGTATTAAGTCTAAATATTTGATGAAGGAAGCTTATAATATATCGCATGCATAAAAAATAAATACATATATCTATATCCTTTTCCATTGATACAGTCAACCATTATTTCATAAAATATGAAATTTGGTTGCAAAATATTATAACATTCAAAACAGATAACTCAGCAGACTAAGAACTATTAAATTCACTTGAGGAGAAATATTTGGATAGTATTTACTTCAGATTTTATGAAAATTGGACCAATGTTAGGCTATTTAAATGCACAATAGAAGCTTAAAGCGAAACAAAATCACAAAAATCCACTTTCTATGTGAATCTGATCAATCTCAGTCTGCAGATAAACATATAGATTAATAAAAACACAATAAAATACATGCATAAATACTATAATTTAGTAGAATCGACCACATATGACTCTTGCAATATTGTCAAGGCTGAAAGAAACATTTTCAAAGCAAATCAAGATACACATAAAAAAGAAATGTCTGTAAAATCTTAAAACATTGCACGCATATTCAGCAATCTTCGATATTGTGCATCAATGCAATATTTGTGAAACAGCATTCAGTTAAAGCATACAATCACGGATTGTTGACATATTTTCCTGGTCAAACATATTTTACCTGAAAGCATAAACATTTGATTAGCCTAGGTAAGTATAATGCACAACAAGCTGCCTTTTCCCAATGTCCAGTGATTTTCAATAATTCCATATTTACCAAAATATACAATAAAATATGAAATATTAAAAACTAATGGAATATGTGAGAAATATAGATTGTTGCCCAATATACATGTGTAAACAAAGTAAATCTACATATTTTCAGGTACCTATGTTTGATCAAGAAATATGTCGACAAACTGTGACTATGATTTTAAGACTTGGTTCTTGTAGACAAGTTACAAGTGGGAACACTAGTACATATAAGTCAGTGGTTCATCAACATTGTTATGGATCTCTCTAGCGTAAGCAGGTAATAAAATATGTAACCTAGAGGTGTAATGATGCATATTATTACACATCTTCCTAAGAAGCATTGCATCAGAGATAAGCAGCACACATTAACAAACAGACAGTCGTAGGAAATGTGTTATTGTTGATATTCCAGTGACTGACTCAGATATAGTATATCAGTAAGTCTATGTGTAAATGTAAAACTAGCATTGATGTCAACATAAATATTGGCAAAAATATGATAATCATAAGTTATGAGAAAAAATACTCTAAAAGGAAAATATCCAAGATACTGAAATTCTGACCTCAAAAATAATAAATTCCATTTGAATATTATTATTGGACAAAAATGAAAATCAATTAATTAATTAATGCAAATTTAGATATCATTATATAAGTTTTGTGTGTTGTTTGTCAATTTATAATAATAAGTTCAGTTTATATATGTAAACAAAAGATCCGAAATAATTACTATATTTTTGAGAATCATTATTTTGAAACCATATGTGGTAACAGTATTCTTCTTTCTATCTATATGTACATGAATATATGGAAACATGGCAAAGTTATGATAACATTAACAACAAAACAATCAACAAAACAAAATCCATAATTAAATTTAAAAAAAAGTATACTTACATATTCTTTCACATTTTTTGTCTTTACAGCTTTGTACGATGCATACGCTGGGTACAATGTTCCAAACACCAATCTGCAAACAATATAGACATACGGTGCCATGAAAACCTCAATCATGAGAAGTGCATCTTTCAAGCTAATCATGATTATGGAGGTCAAATGAGGTGAAATCAAGTCCAAATTGACAGATCTTGTGATTGGTATTGCTCTGGATAGTCTGTGCGTTCCTTTTAGTTTTGAACGAAAAGATACATTGGCCTTTTGCAAAGTCTACATTTTCAGTAGATATGAAGACCAAAATACGGTAACTCAAGAAATATTAATGTTCATGTACAAAAGTTCTCGTATGGGTATTAAAAAAACTTAATTGTTCATTTCATGATGGGACTTGCTTTCCCCATTATCATGACATTGTTCTCCTTTATTCATACACATACTATTTTATTTTCCTCCAAACTAAAATGTCATCAAACTTGACAAAAACCATCATGAGAATATTTAGAGGAAAAACTAGAAATGAAAATCTTCCAAATGGTTTGCTTGATGGAGATGATATTATCTGATCATTTTCTTCAAAATGTATGTCCACATTTCTTTGGAAATCAAGAAGCGTGAATAATATAATATACATCGGGGCCGGGTCAAAGTTGACACGAGATGCACTCAACAGAGACGGATCTTTTATAATCTCGTCTCTGTATTGTCATAGTACCGCCCTGTAGGACGGGTTGCTATTTCGCATTCAATACGGGGACTATTTTCTCTCTCGTTTCCAGTCGACTACAGGATAATAAGCTCGACAGACTTGTAGAGGTCATATGTTCCTTCATGCCAGCATGCTTTGTCCTCAAGTCCGGGGATAACACGAAACGAACTTCTTCACAATCACAGGTGACCAGTCTTCGTGGTTTTTCAATTACCAGATTGTTGAGTGGGGACCGCAAAGTGAAATATTCTGACCGGATGCTAATACGCGACCTATTTTCCCTGATTAATCAGGTTAATTATCTCGTCAAGATTGGATCAAATTGGAAATCGACTGATGTCAGAAACAGTTCACTATTCTGGTTAAGTTAATCCCAGTACTTCAGAATTTTTCAGTCGCCGGGATTATTTCGCCACCAATCAGACGGACATCTTGATTGCACGTTCACAGGGAAAATGAACCGCTGCAAATCTAATTTTGCTGTCTACGTTTACGTCTTGACCAAACGAGAGACAAATTTGTAGAAGTATTTATAAGGTTATTTCAGACATTGTTCCAACGAATACAAGGTTAACATGCTATCATTGTCTCCATCTACACAGCGTTAGGTTGTAAAGGTAAAGTCGCAATGACAGTCTAAACGACAACAATAACATTGAAATGATGTCACATCTATGGAATATTTTTCCCAGGAAATGTTTTCAATAGAATTGTCCTCAAGAGTTGTCATGAAAGTTTGGTTCTTGTTAATGTTAAAAAAAATAAGCAAAAGAAATTATTTTAATGGGACTTTGAAGATCTCTTCTGCAGCTTGAAATTGAAAATAATGAGGCCTAGGCATGCTAGTTAGCATGATTTCCATACATGTCAAGAATATTGGCATCCACTGAGAATCCAGGTCATGTGACGAAGACTCCAGGTCATGTGACTAAGGTTCTAGGTCATGTGACTAAGATTCCAGGTCATGTGACTGAGACTCCAGATCATGTGTGAATCTGCTGATGCCGAGAAAACATGGATGACATCTTTTTGCCGTGCGATTGACATTCAATCTTCTCCACACAACACCTGTACCTCTTCAAACAAACAATTTGTCTTGAAATTCCTCTACAAACTTGGCAACACATAATTGACTTGGGTATTATTTTCTTTTTTTAGCCTGTTCACCATGTCTCACAGAAAAATGGCTTTCGTATTTTTTATGCAACAGCACGTGGATGAAATCTTTCTAGGTCACACCATGCAGGAACTAAGCACATGTATCTCACGAAAAAGGTCAAAGGCCAGGAAACGCAGACACTGCAGACACTCTTCCTTGCTTCCGAAAACAGCCTTGACATGCTGCAGACATGACGAGATGGTCCATCTTGTACCGACACGAGCTCCGGCCACAGTTGGTCAGTCCTGGTCAAGGGTCAAGGAATGTGCAGCGCCAATACAGTTACAAGTATGGGCACAGTGTATGCCAACTACCGAGCCAGAAGAGTACTATATTTCTTGGAGGAAAAGAAGGAAGGTAGAACCCCTGTAACTTCACCGTTTACCATGGCAACAGGTTACTACCCTGGATGGGGGGAGGTGGATGAGGAGGAGGAGGAGGAGGAGGAGGAGAGCATCTTCTCTCCTGCCCGATGCACTGTATCAGGTGACAAGCCACACAGCTGTAAGGTATGTTTGGCACAGGTACAAGTTGAAAGGAAATCTCCACCAAGCTACCACAACTGCCACAGCCAAGAAGCAGAGCAATCAGCAACCACATCAAACTGAGGGCAATGCAATCAGCAGATGTTCCTCCTCTCTCCTTGCTGGCAGCTCAACCTCCAGGATCCACCTAATTCGTACAGACCGTAAAATGAGGATATCTTACCCTCCCACCTTTACATTAATGTCCACCTATCCCACCCATTCCACCCAAACCCACCCTGACAATTTACAAACTTTTTCTTGGAAGCACCATGATGAAACCTATGTAGAGCACCTCAACTCGTTTTCAGACAAGTTGTTGCTAGGATGGAAAAGGTCAGTTTCTGGGGACGTGTTCAAGTTGAGACACGAGGAAACGCCCCGAGAACGTTGACACGGAACACAACAATAAACACTTTGTGACTTAATCCATCAGGTAGTCACAACGTCACACTTACAATGTCCGTTATCTGTATCAGAAGTACAGTACCATAAAGTTACACAACAATATACAGATCCCAATGAAAATAATGACAAAAATGACTGCTCTCAATTAAAACAATTACTGCAATACCAAATTGCATCATCACCATGGATGAGGTAATATAATATAATAATTTAATATGTTCATAAAAGTGTATACAGTTTTATCCAGGTTAATTGAAATTCTGTTCAAAATTGAAATTCAGTTAAACATGTAGCTACCTTTATATATATGTACCGTAATTACTCTAATAATTCAAACCCTCTAATAAATCGAACATCTAAATTAATTGTCATTTAACATGTCATTTCTTTCCAATTCTCACTTATTTACCATTTCAATTATGACCATATTTTATACTTTAATTTGGTTGTCCCTAATTAAATTATACGAACACAGATCATTTTCAACTTTCATTTTTTTCTAATAATTTGAAAAGCTACAAATTTATTTTTTATTTTCTGCTGTTCAAAATATTAGAGTATTAATGCATTATGGTAGCAATTATTTGTATATTTAGGCATTCCTTTTTTAACCCTCTCCCTGCTGTAGGCATATATATATGCCATTTTGGTCCTATCCCCTCACTGCTGCAGGCATGATATATGCCGAGTCACATGCAGAAAAGAACAATTTGAATATTCTCAAAAATATAAAGAAAATGGATACAGATGACGATAAAAATGCACTGGTCGATAGATAATTGCATAATGAAATGGGTCATGAAAATCTATGTACGAGGGAAGT
>JAUTBQ010091311.1:0-16233 GCA_032361185.1 Lepetodrilus ovalis
GTACTTCCACTTGTTCCTCATGTACCTCAACCTGGGCATACAGGAGGTCAGCTCTACCGCCTTCCTCCTACCTCCTGTCAGATAGCCATGGACATTAGTTAGCGATTTATTAACCGTTTTTAATGTAAAAAAAGAAAAGCTTTATGAAGGCATTGCCTCTAAGTAATGTGTCTATCTTTCCTATTTTCTGGTTAACAGTGTCTTGTAACTAATGAAATACAATGTTCATTTCTAAATAGATTCGTCTGGAAACCATACCTAATACCACTTTATTTCACTACATTTTTGCCATCGTTGGACAACTTTGACTTAATTTTCCACACCAACTGATTCCTGCTAAGCCAATAGCAGTCAACCCAACAGTGAATGATCATTGTACCATAATAGTAACATTTCTTCGAATTTGATAGGTCCAAATGTTTTCAAAAGTGTGGGTTAATCGCAATAACCCATGATTTTTCATCATTAATCCATAGAAGAACAATGGGAATAATCACTGCGTAAGAAACTTTAATTGCGGGAACTATAATAAAACAGACTGTTGTTTTCAAGATGGAGTCTACATATCCAAATTTTATCATTGTCTGTGTTTAATGAAATTCCCACCTGGTTAACCACGATAACCTCACAGGAAATTTGCAATAATTCTGTTCTTTAGTGTAAGACTAATGCTATGTATATCATTATTTATTGAGGATCACAAACAATCGCTGTTTTAGAAACAACAATTGCTGCGTTTGAACGTGCCAGCTCAGTTCATCATGATAGCTCTGGATGAAGGCCCAGGTCCACCAATCAAGTACCAGTACGCAGAACTCAGCAAGTTGTACTCTGTCGTGTCTCATCTAACACGCTGTTGTGATGTGTCCGCAAGATGCCAGTGTTCTATCAACGTAAGTTCCTTTCTCCCTCGGATAATGACAGTACTGGTCGACATACTGGTATAGCCATGTGTATTATATTGTATCATCACTACATGTTGAACAGGTTCAGATGAAATCTTAGTCCGTCGTAAATGAGTAAACGATTCTGACAGCGACCTTAAACTCCCTAATCACTCTCGCTTCGATCTAATGTTCAAGAATTGCAGTGGACAATGTTCAATGTTAATTTGTCTTTTGTAGGGGCAGCCCCCGATGCCAAACCCCCATGGGGACCCCCACTCCCCCCAGCCCTTGTTAGAGATACAGTCTCAGGTGGAGGAGATCCTGTTTGGACGCACCAGCTATGTGAAGAAACTGATAGAGGAGTGCAACAACACGGAGGACACCACCAAATTGCTCAAGGTGTGGCATGTTTACTTGTCGGCTTCATTTGTGAATACATTATGATTTGCTGAATGCTGGAAAAAAAAACAAATAAAAAAAAACATGAATGATATTGAGCAGTTTCCATATATGATTGTTTTTTCTAAATTGTTCGAGCTAGTCTAATGTTTCATCTTTGTTTTCAGTTCTGCTGCTGGGAAAACCCTCACTTTTCTTCAATAGTCCTTGGCGAGTTGCTCTGGCAGGTGTGTATGAATTGTTTGGTCATATAATATATTTAATGTGTTTCACTGCAGTTTAATTTTAATAGATGAGACCTGTATGATGGTATTCAAAACTAGTCAGTGTCTCAACCAGCAAGGTGCCATTTTCCTAAAGGTGTTGTATACGTAACGACATCATTACACTTTTGTGTAGGACCATTTTACTCTATGAATCATCAAATTTTGCTCCACGATCAGCTTAACAAAGTTGTTTTGTATATGATAGCTTCAGAAACATGACCCCAGAACAGTACTAACCCTATTCAGTATGGTCAAGTTAAATGTGTCAGGAAAATATTTCATCTATCAATGGTTTGTGTGCTGACACATGTACACATGTACCCTTCGTCTGTATTTCCAGGTGGCCTATTCCTATACATATGAGCTTAGACCCTACTTAGATCTGTTGTTGCAAATGTTGCTGCTAGAAGACTCCTGGCAAAACCATAGGATACACAATGCACTCAAAGGTAAGTCAGCTTCCTTCAATCTAGTTGCATGCCAGACAATTTCCAGGGTATCATTTCTCAAAGCTCTCATATCTACTACGAGACCGTAAGCACTCTCGCAGCGATCTCTAATACATGGAGCTCATTCACATATGAGAGCACTATGGTCTCATAGTGGATAAGAGAGCTTTGAGAAACAATACCCCTGTATTGTAAAGTTGTGATCTTGCCAAGGTGACGATGTTGGAATTTGTTGATGAATGTGGTAACCCATCTGTGCAGGAATCCCAGATGACCGAGATGGCTTGTTTGACACAATACAGAGGTCAAAGAACCACTATCAGAAGAGAGCCTACCAGTGTATAAAGATGATGGTGTC
Source organism: Lepetodrilus ovalis (assembly GCA_032361185.1). Taxonomy (NCBI): domain Eukaryota; kingdom Metazoa; phylum Mollusca; class Gastropoda; order Lepetellida; family Lepetodrilidae; genus Lepetodrilus; species Lepetodrilus ovalis. Next base: position 2,360 of record JAUTBQ010091311.1, read on the forward strand.
TCTCTTCACACAGTAAGTATTGTCTGACATTTTTCAAAACAATATAAGATAGAAAGATGTTTGAAAGATTTCTAAGAAGAATTATCGACTTTAGATGTTCCTATTAAAATCCTCTCGCTGCTGCAGGCAACCAGAGATGCCCTAAAGAGCAATGTCTGTGCCTAGTCCAGCAGGGAGAGGGTTAATATTAAAGTAGTGACTAGGAAAATAAAATATGTATCGCTGGCTACGAGGTTGACAAATACTGGAGTGTATTAGAGCTCTAGATAAGCTGTGTATTTGTGTCAATCTTGTGTTGTAGCTGTGCCCCTGCAGCTCAGATGTTGCAGACCAATGGAGACCTGAAGCGAAAGTGGAGTGGAGCTGTAGACTGGCTGACGGACGAACTGGAAAGGGTAGGTTACTCTGCTACTTGTACGTCTTCAGCATGTTTCCAAAACTATATGGTTCTGAGATTGAATCACACTATCGATAAATTTGTTATCTGTATGCACTAGGGGAAGATAACTCTACACTGTGGACATAGTTATCCTTTGTAAAGTGTTAGCTTTTGATATTTGTCCTTAACTTCCTGGATCTGACCAATCAAATTGCATGAATGCTTGAAGACATGAAAGCCCTCATAGTATGACAGCTTATAAGACATACTGATGTCGGGAGAGCATGGGGACAGATATGATCCCAGCTTTAGTTGTGTAAGCTGTAACTGGTGGGTCTTTCTGTAACACAATATTGCCTGAAGACAGACGAGGAATAGGAAAATGTTATGAAAAATACTTTTGCTTCACATTGGTTTTCATGTCCATACCTAGATAAATGTTAAAAGAAATTGCAGTCTACCATGAACTGTGAGGTGTTGTGTTAAAGCCTGTTGTTGTATTTACAGAGACCGTATCCAGGCAATGCACAGTACACATACAACAACTGGTCACCGCCAGCACAGTCCAATGAAACATCGAACGGGTGAGTATCCTTAATATACAGTGTCTCCTCGATATAATGCTGAATTTGGGGTCCATGACATATCCCTGCATTATAATACCCGCCTTATACGATAGTACAGGTAAATAACATACCTCAATTCCTATCCATCTTAGTGTGTTGAAGCTGCAATAAAATGAACGAATTAGTGCTTTGTTCCGACGCAGGAATATTACACCCATTGACAACATTAAACATAATCAAACCTTGTGTCAACAACACTAACATAGCAATTTTATCCAGAAGTTCCACCATGGCTACACAATACTAACAGTATTATTTATGCTTATTGTTGATGCATTTTCAGCTATTTCTTGGAACGGTCACAGAGTGCAAGGATCACGTTGGCAAAAGCATATGAATTGTGTCCAGAAGAGGTAACAGCTTTTTCTAGTAATGTAAATTTTAACTGCTTTTTTGTGCCAACTATTTACAACATATGTTAAGTATTGATGTTTCCAGATACCATGCTGACTGATACTATGTATTAAAAATTAGTTGCAAAGAACTGACCCAAAAAAATTCATAGAAAACTTTACTATGTTTTGCTGTTTACCATTGTAGGAACAAGAAGAAGGGGAGTTGACAGACGACCAAGAAAGTGCTAACCCAGAAGATCCAGTGCCTGGCTATTCGGCTCAGAAACCACAACAGCCTGCCCAGCAACAGCAACAACAACAATCTAGCCAGCAACAACAACAACAACAACAATCTAGCCAGCAACAACAGCAATCTGGTCAGAACCCAGCAACTCAGCCCCAGCAACATGTTCAGAACAACCAGATGAACATGGTCCCTATTGCACATCCTGTGAACCAGATCAACAACCAGCTAAACCAGCAGAGTCAGCTGCAGACCCCCGACCCGGTGACGCCACCCCCCACAGATAATCAGGAGGGTGTAGAGGAGGGGGTGGAGGCTGAATGATGAGCCGGTCGACAGGAGGATACCAGTATAACATGGCAGTGTAGTATTTAATAGTTGTGACTGATTCGAGTGATGAGAAACCGTGTGGATGGTGGACACTGGGATATGATACAATCCCGCTTTGTTTGTGTGTCAGTTTGGCTGCAAATCGTGCTTCACAGACTTGATGTGCTTGAAGTTTAATAATGGAACACTTCATAATATGACTAGTGACTGCCACCTGACCTGACAATGATTGATGGCAATTCCATTACGTACAGCTGGCTGGCAGTAGGAGATGTGATGTATTGACCCAGTGATGTGTGTATCTGCAAGTCCTTCTGGCAAACATTGACAGTCAGTTTGATTGTGGCTGTGAGTTATGCAAGTTTTGATGTGTTATATTTTTATTTTCAACGGAATATAGCATACTTCTATTTATTATCAAACATAACAAACTACCAAATACAAGAATGTTCCCATTGTCCCACTGAAAATGTTCTATTAATTTCAGAGTGTATGAGTACTGTAAAAATGACTGAAACCAGAAAACAGTAAGTGATATAATCAAAAGTCGAACATATGTCACAGAGACCTGTTCAATGAAGTCTTATTTTAGGATAATGAATATGATGTATATCTTTGCCTGTTGATTATAGCATGTTTTGATAAAGACATTGATGGAAATTTGTATGCTTTTCTCTTCACTGAAGTTTTGATCATCTTTTAAAACTCAGATTTAGCTCTTGGTCTGTAGAGCTACTGGCTATACATGATCTGTTGTCAGTGTTGAGAACTGCTGGATGGATTGTGTTGACAGTTTATGTACATGGCAATCAGTGTTGGTAACCAGATTCAGAAGTTATTTATTACCTTCAGTGGCTGAAGTATTGGAATGGAAGTTCAATGGAGCGGTTATAGCCAGCTACCAAATATCGTATATAAATAGAAAACATATGTTACGTTTTTAGTTTACTTGGTCCAAAGAACCGAAGTATGTGATGGCCTGCTCGTCTCTCTGTTGTACAGCATCCAGCAATGCTAACACTAACGATGGTTGAAATAGTTGATGTCTTGTTTCCATTATGGTCTTGTGGCCTTAATGAGTACATCTATGATGTACGTATACTGTGGTGGATATCAGCGATAAATCGTGGATCTTTCCATATTGCCACACACTTGTTGCAGGTTCTCTTTGAACAATTTACACATTGCCACAAGATCACTGAAACACTGCAGAAGACGGTGTTACACCAACTCATTTCATTGCACATTTAGGATGTTTAGCATACTATTTCTACTTACTTTAAAACTATTCTAATCATGTTTACATTACTGGAAATGAAGTAAAGAAGCACAATCTCAATGAGTGTCTACTTTTCTTTGATTTGTAAATCAATAAATTAATAGTAATTATGGAGATAGAAAGATAGAGAGAGAGAGAAAAACTATCTCTAAACATTTGAAGTCTACTATTGCAGAAATAATACTTCTTATATAACTAACAAGCACAGCTGCCTCTACAATGCTGAGCAAGTATCTGCACCCTGCTCACATGAAGTATTGGACTGTAAAATACAGTCCAAATATCATTAGTTCTTTCCCTTTCAGAATGTCAACTTGCTAAGTGTGAGACATCTCTTGGTGACTAGATGCCTAATGATCTCCACCCAATAGAACACTTTTTTACCCAGACAACTAGTTGAAAACTTGAATTAACTGATGTGAACTATTGATATGGCAGATAATTCTACTGTTGACAAATGAGAAATGTGTCGCAAGACTATGAAAATGTGTTGCTGTTTCCATGGTTTTAATAATCTGCTAACTAAACATTTTATTTCGAAATTGAAATACCTCACTAGACATGTAGTACTGCTTGACTGGCACAAAAAGTAATAACTTTGATGTTTCAAACTGCTACTCCCATTACATGTGGAATATTGATCTTCAAAATAAAATATATCTTCTATTTTGATCATAATAAGTGTCCATTCTCAGTTATGTAAATACAGTCTTGCCATAAGCTTAGGTAATTATTAACGATACTTGGAGTATAGAGCATGGAACAGATACATAGTGACTTTACCTACGTCGTTTCTTTTATATCTCTTGGCATGGCAATTGTCTGTGGATCAGCTGACATCACAATTGTCTGTTGCCAGGCCTGTAGCTCATTAGAACTGGATTGGATTTGTTACAATCCACATTTCCATTCATCAAATGTCCACAAAACCATCAATATAAATTGTTTATTCTGATAATTATTGTTTTGACATGCATTGCACATGTGCCATGAACGTAGAAAGATATTCAGGATTTGAACAGTCTAAATTGAATCAATTTTGTAATAAAGTATCTACAGAACCGATGACACATTCAATACCTAATAGAACCAAATAATTTTCCAGTTTTAGAACAAGCTAGGATAAGATAGATTAGTCCTAGTATAATAAGGCTTATCACTTGCCATGCTGTAGTCCCAGTCTCAGGTACTAGTATATTCACATGGTGGTTCTTATAAAACGTTGATAATTCCATCTGTTGACTACTAAGCATAGTGTTGCACAATAATGTAAAAACTACCACAATGGATGCTTATTGACTGTGGTTCAGTTGGTTGTGGCCTTAATATGTACTAGTACTCAGTATTTTAACCCACTTTTAAACTTTGAATGCTAATTTGTGATATTCTACCTAAAATCTAATCAAAGTATTTGTGTAATTGATAAAGTAAATCGTTAATCGCATTGAAAATAAGATCATATATAGAAAGAAAGTTTTGGATTCAGTATATTATATAATAATAATAATAAAGTTGATGTGTAGATAGATCTTTCCTGAAATTAAATAATTAAATAATTACTGTTTAATCGTCGCAAATGTGTGAAAGATTCCCGCAGCGACGTTAAACTCCATAATCACTCGCTCACTTTCCTGAAATATTTAATTGTCCGGTTTGATGATCAACCGTACAATGTTTGTACATAGATATACCCCACAAACTGCTAAGATAATCACAGTTGACTGGAATCATAGTTCCAATTGGGCTACAGAGCCTAAGGCTCTATCTGTTGTATAATATTTATTATATGAATATAGTGCTATAAATGTCCATTTGCATTGTGTCAAGTTCAATGCATTTATTAACAATAAAATGGTAAATCAGCCATAGATATTGAAGCATTCATTTTCTGACAGTGCATGTTTCTTTTTCTCCCAATATCAAATTGTAAGGTATTTTCATATCATTTAGTTACTAATTGATGGTTTACTCTACTAATATGCTGCTACTATAATATTTTAATTACTGTACAACCAAGTCGGCGCTGGGTATGTTTTTGGTGGGGTGTGAAGACTTCTAATGGGTTGGAAACAGCTTCATAAAGCAATACAAGTACATAGATGAACTAACAATGTTTAAAATGCCATCATTTCCTTGAGAAAGATCAATCTGTGAAATCAGTTTCTCTAGTTAGATAGAATATTTCATCTATAAGGAGACAATGTACATATGCAAGTTTGTTTAAGTTAAGATATTATTTTACATTTGCACATGCTGTTAGTTACCGCTGTGATTCTATGCCCATGGTGTAACATATGGTGAACAAGATATGTAGTATGGGTGTATTTATTGATATTCGAGTGATAGATGAAGCTTTTAGCAAGACCTCACTATGATTACAGAATGATTGCCGATATATCCATAATAGTAATATTTCTATCTTGACCCTCTCCCTGCTGCAGGCAACTGGAGGAAGTCTTCCAACTCCTATGGCATTTGTTACCTTTAGTATAATTTCATTTAATATATCGTTTTACTTATTAGATACTATTTTCGAAAACCGAGATGTGTATTAAAATCCTTGGTCTGTCAGTACCAGCCGGTGCAACATTCAGCGCTACGGATGTTGCGGGTTTCCTCCTGCCCTAAACTGACAAGTGATGCCATCCATTTAATCACCATTTTCCTGTGAAATGGATACACCTAATTAGTGTGTATTGGAACCTTCTGAAGTGAATGAGGTCTTGCTATTGGTGAAACTGTGTGCAAGGTTTGATTGCTGAGTATTTTGTGTTACTTATTCACCTATTCAAGTTGTGTTAGAGACGTTGGTTATTTCCCTTCTTGTTAAATTCTCAAGTTTCAATGCAACAGCTTAGCATAACATTAATTTGTGAACACACACACACACACACACACACACACACACACACACACACAGAGCAAACTCTGCCTTTTGTATATGATGCACATTTGTGATATTGTATGTAGACATTTTCAAAAAATATGTCTACTTTGTAAAGTATGTATATAAGAAAGGCACAAGTGATGTGTAGATAAAGTGTGTATATGTAAGTGCTAGGAATTTGTTATATTTCTCCGTGTTAAGTTGAGTTCAGATGTGTATGGTCACTGTATCTGCTATGCTAAAGAGACAGTTGTAAGTTTGGTGACTATCAAGATTTGTTAGCTGGTTCTGCAGATAGAGTTGCATGCAGTGCTAGGGAATGCTGAGAGTGTCATTGTTGCTGATTGCTTGTTAAGTTAATTATGATGTTATGTTGAGAGAGTAAAATAAGCATGTTAAGTGATCGCTCCCTCTAAACATTTGCCAGAACAATTAAATAGTTAAATCATTCATTTAATATCAGTTGATATGTTTCTAATGCATGTTAGTAAGACATTATTTGTCATTCGTGGTATCCATTCAGTGGTCTACCGGTACTATAATGAACATTTCATTGACTCTGAACATTGAGTTCCACGTACAAGTTTTACCATGGATGTGATCGCTAAATGCCTTTAAATGGGGTCACAGGTTAATGCACAGAATGCTGGCAATTTTTGCTACGAAGCCAAAGTTTATTTGTAGTATTCATGCCCTTGTCCACAGACACAAACCATGGCCTATGGATCTTGCGATAATACATAGTTGTTGGTTATTACCTACCACAAGTACATCACCATGAGAGTACAAATATCTTGAGGGAAAACCTTAAATCAGTGATAGTAACTTATTAAAATAGCATGCTATTAATTAACATAACTATTTGTCCTGTATCAAGAATTAGGTTTTTATAGTATGTAAAGCATAATAATGTTTTCTATGTACTTAAATTTAACTTATAATTTGAGACTCCTATTCATTGTTCCATAGCAAATCCAGTTTGTATTCATGATGAGGATGTCTTATCACTGTATTGTATTTGGACCCCAGTCTTTAGTATTTCTTTTGAGGGAGCATTCAGTGTAACAACATTACATATATGTACTTCATAACAATCAGTTATTGCTGAATTCCAGTTGTATGTGTTTTCAGATTTTAGCCAATTGTTTGTTGAGGTAATGCCATGCTCTTGTAAGCATTACATTACAGTGCTTTAAATGTTGATGAACACACTCAACAGAACTCTGGTGATTAACATATGTACATAATGATCTTATGTTTTTATGGCCTCAGGCAACTCCCACCCTTCTATCATTTTGGTAGTCCGATAATATATCCAGGATTGTGCCATTCTGAAATGTTGGTGGGTCAATTTCATTTTCTGCTGCAGTCAATTGGATATGATGCAGTGAACGTCTCCAGTGGAAACTTGTATTTCCTTACTTCATCAAAGTGGTATGAACCTGTATTGTAATGGAGCCTGCCATTTAGAGAGAGAAAGGTTTTGTAGATTTCTTCTGCTGAACGAGAATCTGGACATGTGCTTTCAGGACCTATCGTATGTTGACAACAGTGTAAATCATAATATTTTCACAATTAGCTTAAATTATTTTATAAAAAATTCCAACTGCATTGACATAATGTTGTGCAAAGTGTTTGTACAGAAACATGAAAAAAAATAATAAATTACTTAGAATTATATTTTCTTTTGTTGTCAGTCTCTGCATATTTCTGTCTTTATTTTTTTTTGACAGAAGGTCTTAATGAAAATTAATTTTGTGCTTAAAGGCATACTATCACAGATGGTTAACCTAGATAATGGTCAAATAATTTCTATTTAAGACTACTTTCATTTCATTTGTCCACCCAAAAGTTATTATTTACTGATGCATTTATTTCCCCAACACTCTATAGTTATAACAAATTTGATATGAATTAAGGTTACAAGACATTAATTATCTTGTCTTTTATGCATCATCTGTTCAATGAACGAATAGAAATCGTAGTTGTACCACTTGGATTCCAAGAAGTGGTAGTCTTGCCATTGTGGAAGTTTGTCTACAATACAGTGGTGGAAAGGTTTCTGGAAGTACAAATACTATTTTATTTATGTCAAGTGAATGTACTTTGCAGATGTAGCAAAAACAAACATAAATCTCTGATATTATCTATGCATTTAATGGGGCTTGAACAGAATGAGGAATGCTATCATAGATACTAGTGTCGGTTATTATTACTGATCTTCAATAATATATACTCAACAATATTAATTAAGGACCACTAGCATTATAGACGTATAAATCAAGCTTAATATTAGTTTAACAATGAAGAATTACCATAGGTTTCAGGCTTCAGGTACTCTTCAAGAACTTGCAGACACATTGGAAGAAGAATGGCACCAGATTTATTGTTTTTGAGTATTTTTTCAAGAATCCACACTTTTGTACATCAAATGACCCACAATATTACATTGAAATGGCTCATCTTTCCTGTTGATCATTTTCTGTTTTGTTTTGAAAATTACGTTTTTTGATAGTAGGCTACACAATGTGATGTGAATATATGTAAAACATTTACCAGTAATCATCTCGAAATGGCATGTGTTAGTGTGTGTGTGTGTGTGAGGGTGGGTGTGTGTGAGGGTGTGTATGTGTGTGTGTTTATAAAATAGATACATGTATCAGCAAAATATATGCGAGAATTTTTCAAATCTTTTATAGTAATTAACCTGATAAAAAAATCTATAAACATATTGATACTTAAAGCCGAGACATAATAATTAATGTCTCGTATACAGTAGACCTCGCATATAACGTACTCATTGGGACCGGCTATTTGTGTACGTTATATGCGAAGTAAAGACTGAACCGGGACTTCAGATTCAGTACGTTATAGGCGAGTGTCCGATTTATGCGGATGCGAGGTCATTTGTTTTGGAAGCCTTTTGAGTATAGAAGTATAAAACAACAAAAAGTTTCGTTGTTCAAGCAATTTGAACCATTTTTGGCCAATGCCAATCTTAGCATAATTGACAGAAACGGAGCCTTATGTTTAGAAACCGGATTGATAGTCCCAACTGTTGCTGGCACATTGGTGTACACCAGTTCACAACACAAAATATAAATTAAAAGACCAACGCAGTTCGGAAGACCAGGGGTGACTACTGACAAACAAGGTCGACATCTTATGGTGACGTCTGTTGTGGTTCTATCATCAGATCTACAACATTGCTTTTTACCACCATCAGGACCCAGTTTACAAACGGCCTCCTAACTGTTTAGGAGTTCCTAAACCAGTCCTAAAAGTTATCACCTCGTAACCTTTCAAGACGACGTCACAAGTCATATCCCTCTAAAATCGACATTGGAACTCCTAAATGTATGATGCCGTTGTGAAACGGGGGCCAGAAGACCATTGTTATTGAGACACCATAGCCAACCAGCAAACATACAGTTTATCATTGTTCGAAACATGGAACGCTGCATTATATAATAGACGTTATTGCGTTGGCCATGCGTAACTGGCCCCAGTTTCATTAGAATGGAAGGAATAATGAATATATGAGCGTCATCTTCAAGTTTGTATATGCACGTACATTGTGTACAGTGCATATGGTGGATGGTGTGCATGTAAACAAATATCGCTGAGAATTGCAGAGATAGGCATTTTCTTGAACGTGCCCGTTGTTGAGGAGGATTTTATACGTTATGTTCCACCTATATATACTCTTCCATAACAATGGTGTTGGTCGTGGTATACCCGGTAGAACTGGCTGCCAAGTGCTGCAGGCTACAGCCTGTACTTGTTCTAGTCATTATTGGCTGACCATCCTCGAAACACAGACCATAATGCCTACTCTACGTCCATCAAATGTTAAGTAAGCGTAATGGTCTGTCTTTCAAGGATGGTGGTTGGCAGACGTGGACCTTTTTTTTCCTTCTCTCCAGTAAGACGTCAAAAGAGGCCACATTGCTACATTGAATTAATCTTTTTGGGATGAAATCGAGTGTACGTTCCATTTACGTCATATCTGTGCCACGTCACAGGAAATGGTCTTGCACGTAAAACTTTTTACGATTTTAATTATATGGAAACTGTCACGTTTATAAATTAAAACAATAAGTACGCTAAATGACTAATTTGCCACTATGAGTTGTTGATGGATAGTTGATATAGTAATTGAAAATAATTGCTCCGAAAATTGTACACTAGTATTCTATTATGATCTCGCGTTTCTTTTGCTGTTCGGCATACGTATTTAGTAATACCGTATTATTGTATTGATATATCCAGGATTCCCACCTCTCGCACCACAATGCGTGTCCAAAGCTTGCATAGCATGTATAGGAACTGTCTTTTACATCAAGATCATCCATTAATAGAGCAATACCACTCGAAGCAATACTGTTTATCGATGTACGAGTCCACCGCTGCTAGAAAGCTGATTGATGTCAACTAATCTGAAAGTAATCCTTCCGATATTATAAAGATCCTGGGTTTATTTCATTTCCCGTAGTGCAGACAACATCCAAACGACGTTAGGTTCTTTTCCGTGCAAACATAAATCTTAACTCTCTGGTGTTTTAGGAATTACATAATTAAACCTTAAATAAAGTAGTTAATACATGTAACAACGTTCACGCAAATATATGTATTTGCGTGACCACAATATTGTTGGGAGCTATCGCACGACACAAGGGAGGGTACGCACTATTAAAACATTTATTTCATCAGTTACTTCGTGAGACAGGAAGCAGATATACTCATACATTATTAAACAATGTCAGCACTATTGGGACCTGGCATTCGACAGGGATAGTTAATTAAATCCTTATTATTATGTAATGAAGTAGATATGGACATGTGAAGCGCGAGACATCCCAGTTTGGATGTTGGCATGTTGTCTGATCGCGGCGAGTGTCACTGAACCCTCCCACCCAGGCATCATACCTTGTCAGTAGCGTGCAAATGGTGGTCATTTTGGATGTTAAAATGGCTGTCTTCAGCAGTCACTTGACATGTCTTCATGTCTTCAAGAAATGCCTATTTAGAAGGCTATAATTACATATGCGCAGCCAACGGGAATAAACATGTAATCCATGATTCTAATACTGTTATTTAAATTATAGGTACGTTAAACTAGTTATTACAATCAGTTAAAGTTAGTGTTCATTGCGATATACATCGACCTCTCGTGGATAATAAAGAGTTGGTTGTTATCAGTACGTATAGCGCATTCTTTGATGATGCCGTTTCAAAGAACAGTCTTTAAAATAACTGAATAGGTGGTTTACCGTGGCACCGTGGATCAGCATTTCCTTTTGTATAGGACATTGGAAACAGACATGGATAATCTATACATGGCCCAAATCATACCGATATAGACTAAAACTTTCCTCATTGAATCCAACCGATGTATTGAAACGGATCTCTTTGATTGAGGTTTTGCTAATAAAAGAATATGACATATTGACTTAATTACACTTTAGTTATTCATTAAATCGAGAGTTCCATGTCACCGGGTGCGTATTATGATTTTTCAGTAGCACAAGAAACTGCTACACAATACCCTTATACGTCCAACACCATACTTCTGTCACGGTTCATAATTAATGCGATTAACTCGCGACTAGCCTTCTCTCTTAGTAACCTATGCTACGTCACCCGATTCCGAGTTGGACAACTTCTTAACAGGGAATCATGTTCCTTATTCCCGATGTTCAATTCACTGCCCACCCAACCCAAGTTCAGTCCATGAGTTAACCATGCTAAGGAGAATTGCTAGTACCTTGCAGTGTGTTAAACGGTTTGCGAACAGTCGACAGAGCGTCGTCATTCTTGCTGCGTTTTGAATTACCTTTGTTGCCATTAAGAACGCTAGACGGTGATACAATAGCCAGAGCATTTAATATACATGCTCTCAAAGGCGACCTATTGGGTGTCCTCCGGATATATACCTCGGTAACATCCGAGGATTGTGTTTGAAGCCCTTCGTGTGCGTCGGCTTGCGTGAGAAGTTTCCACGGTGTGATTGCGACTGCCAGGCTAAACAGCGCGTTTCTCAGGGTGAGAGTGTGTGTCTATGTCTGTGTGTGTGGACTAACAGACGACACTCACGCATCACGTGGGACGAGGAAACGACAATGACCTGGAGACGTCTTCTATAATATGATTGAACTATTTGGGACATTAACGTAAATACTATTGGGATTGAACCTACAATCCGGACGATTTTGAACCAACCTTGGGATAAAAACAGTTCATAATCTGATCAGTCTTTTGAGTTCTTCTCCAAAGGAACGCTGGTCTGAAAGAACCCAGGGATATGACGTCACCAGTGTGTGAAAACATAAATTTGACTATTTCTTTCTCTATCGCAAGGTATTCATACATCACTTGCTAATACATATTGGGAGATTGAGAGCACAAGGGCGTAGCCATGCCTTCAATGTACGAGCGTGTTGTAGCAGTTGTAGACCGCCCGCCGGAGTTACGTACTGACTTCGAATGCCAGGAGTTCGTGCCATGGTTCAGAAATAAAGCCACGTTGTTCCAGTCTGTGAAACCTGGTAATGTAGCTTTTATTCCTTTTTAAATGTGTTCCACTTTATATTTGTTCATTTTATGTTATCAGATTCTTGTAACTTTTGTTACTACCGCTTTGGAACTCTGAAAATTATAAATAACATTGTATGTCAAATATCTATAGTAAATGACAAAACATGCTATAATACAAAGTTACTAGTCCTGCCCTTTATTCAACATTTCAGGTACGGTACTAGTATTCATTGCGAGATATACTAGTAGTCTGTAAAATAGTGGTACAATCCATATTATTCTGAACAGACAAAATACTTTGATTAGCCTATGCCTGTCAGGACATAACTAACTCTACAGGTTGCATCAGAGATCAACTTTCATGTGTGGCAGTGTCATATTTGATATTCTTCATGTGGTTTTGAAAATCAGACCGTCTCTTATAAAAAAAATATCACTAGCGGGCCACTTTTGCTTTAACTTTAGCTTGGCCCCAACTCAGTTCAGATAATGATGGTTGTATGATACGTCGCGAGCGACAATAACCATGGACCATATGGCGTCTGTGAGTTCTCATGTGACTGGTATAGTCGGCAGCAAATTAATACTTCTAGTATTTTTCTTACAGTTGTACAGAATATTATGTCTACTGTGTCCAGAGCCGCCTCTTAGAGCAGGCCTGTCTCTGGGCGTCCATTCAGACCATTGAGTAGAACACGCGCTACAGAGAGTAGAACTATAGAGAGTAGAACACGCGCTATAGAGAGTAGAACTATAGAGAGTAGAACTATAGAGAGTAGAACTATAGAGAGTAGAACACGCGCTACAGAGAGTAGAACTATAGAGAGTAGAACACGGGATATAGAGAGTAGAACACGGGCTATAGCGAGTAGAACATGGGCTATATCGTGTTTGTCTGCGTAGCCCTGGATCTCATCAGTCTTCTCTCTGAGTCATGAGATCTCCCGTACTGTGCGCCTGATGGTTGCGAACACTGTCTTGTTGGACACAGAAGTGTTGTCTTGATGTTGGACACAGAAGTGTTGTCTTGATGTTGGACACAGAAGTGTTGTCTTGATGTTGGACACAGAAATGTTGTCTTGATGTTGGACACAGAAATGTTGTCTTGATGTTGGACGCAGAAGTGTCGTCTTGATGTTGGACGCAGAAGTGTCGTCTTGATGTTGGACGCAGAAGTGTCGTCTTGATGTTGGACGCAGAAGTGTCGTCTTGATGTTGGACGCAGAAGTGTCGTCTTGATGTTGGACGCAGAAGTGT
>JAUTBQ010091422.1:0-16231 GCA_032361185.1 Lepetodrilus ovalis
GGATGCACTGTCTATAGAGTGACACTATAGTTATCATTCTTGGTCTGTCAGTTTCGTCGCAAATTGGTGAAAGATTCCCGCAGCGACGTTAAACTCCATATTCACTCACTCACTGGTCTGTCAGTACCAGCTGGTGCTCGCAGGTTTACTGCAACATTCAGCGCTACAGATGTTGCGGGTTTCCTCATGCCCTAAAACTGACAAGTCGTGATGTTAGTGAAAGATTCCAGAAAGCGACTATAAACCCCATTACAAAAATTAAAAAAAATAATTATTAATTTTACCACAGTTAGAAGCAAAGACATGTAATTATTTACTAAAATGTCTAAATAATCATGATTTTAAGAAAATGCTTTCTCCATTATTTCATGTGTGAATGCATTCCAATGTTAATTGCTACACACACACAAAACATATTTACTGGTATAGACTAATATATCTATTGTTCAGCATTCTGGTACATGGTCAGTAAGTAGCTACCGGTACACATGAATATGTCCAGACTTGTCTAATGCAGTGCATTCTATTGACAGATATTGATCTGCTCTGTCCGTCAGTCTTTAGTAGCCAGTGTTTATCGCTCTAGTGACATTGTAAACATAGTAACTGTCACATAATGACTTCATCAAGATTACAGGACAGACGAACAGATTAAGAAATTAATATTCCGCTGCAGGTTTTGCTAACTCAACATAATGAAAGTACGTCATGATATTACGGTAGCACTACAATGCTAATTATAATAATGGTCAATTACATGTATCATGATTATGCCAAACACACCCAATAATCAAGGCAAACTGCATAGTATTTCTCACGGTCGCTTTCTCACAGGTTTTCTAATGCTAGCTCAGACTTGAGAACAGTGTAATGGAGTTTTTAGTGGTCTACATTCATTATGACTCAATAATAGATATGTGTATTTAACAGATTATTACCCCAGTTTGTTGATACAGACAATGCTATAATATACTGATAAGTGTATGCACAACACTACACACACAATTGTCCTATTCTCCCTGAACACTATAGTCACAGTGGCTGTCGGCCAAACTGCAGTTAAGCGTATTCACAGTCCGTACTTAAATTACACCTTGGTAAATAGGATATTGAATATATGTTCTATTTAATAATCTACTCTATGTCCCTCAGTCATGAAATAATAGTTATGTACACAGATATGGGTGCGCTATATACATATGAGTATTAGTATTACTATTAATTCTGAAAATTAGAATAATAACACTCAAGATATTAAATTGTATTATCTTATTAATAATAAAGTTTATAATTATTTCTATGTAATAAAATATTGTTGATATGAAGAAATTAATGCCTCATCATAAACAATGTACTGTACCATTTTGATATTTTGATATCTTCTGTCCAAAACCAATGGTGCAGAGACATTTCCATATGCAGTGATATTTATATGATGAACATAAGAGGTCGCCATGAAATAACTTTCAAACATTTCTAAAGTGAATCATCAGGATAGACCCTATAATTATATGCATATTATTTATACAGGTTAGCAAGTACATGTACGTGCAGTCAAACTAGTTTGTTGAAAGGCATTCAGGAAAACTTTACATTGCAGGGGAACACCCTCCAAAGACCAATGTCTAACTAGTTCGTCTAATGTATATGCATGTCTTCTGATACCACCACAAAAAAATAACACTATCTCTTGCATCCTGTGTATGAAAATAGCTCCAGTACCATCTATCACAATACACATTGATTCTGCATCTTCCTATCATCCTACCTAATCTACATGTCATCTTCATGTTCCTCTTCAGGATCCAGTGACCGGGAGATCACCGTGACCTTCAGCAACGGCAAGACGGAGAAGGTCATCGGGGATCTTGCCATGTGGGTTCCGGAACCGGTCTACGAGCGTCTGTCCCTGGAACTCAAGATGCCCCGCGAGGCTCGGGAAACCCTTCAGACTCAGGAGCACTACCCCGCAGACACACTTCCGGGGTATCCAGTCTCTGGTCCTGTAGCAAGACCTGCAGAATATCCTCAAGCAAGTCCTGTTGTCCTGGACTCGGACACCATCTTCATGGACAGTGCGCTGCACCGGTTCCCTTCCTACTCCACCGTGTACCCCCAGGTCCTCCACACCAGGCGCGTGAAAGCCAACGTGGTGGTGAAGAGCGAGGACGTGAATGCCATCATCCCCGGAACAAACATGACCCAGCAGGAGCTCGACGAGAAGGTGATGACCCTCCTGTCCGAGGACGTCGCGGGGAAGTCGGACACCGAGGAGAGAGAGATGGAGAGGACCATCGAGAGGAAGAGGTTGCTGAAGAGGAGAGAGAAGCAGAAGGTGAACTCGATGAGGAAGTCGGTTTCGTTCAACGACGCAAATTTAGTCCGCGAGGCTTACATCGCCGGCAACGACGTCCGACTGGAAGAGTTCGACCTGGGAGACAATGACAGCGGTTACGCGACGTCGCCGGACCTCACGGAGGAGCGGGAGATGATCGAGCTGGAGAAGAGGGATCTGGAACGGGCGAGGCAGCAGCTGGAGTTGGAAGTCTTGGATTACGAGCGCTGGAGGAGCCAGAGTGCTGGAGCTAAGATGGACCCACGGCTGTTCTACAGGAAACACCGACCCATCGGTCGACGACCTCCATGGAAATACTGGAAGAAGGAAGACAGTCCTGCTGTGTCAAAGGCCGGCACGACTCACCGTCCGTTCAGGGAAACTGCCTTGCAAGCTCCTTTAGAAGCCAGGGACCAGAGGAATGCTGCTATCAATTCTGGTGGGTATTGAACAATACATTGCAAAATTTATATATTTCTCAACATATTTCTAAAATCCATTACTATATTATATCGAAAATACGATGGTTTTACTTCACGATGTAAAAATCTACATTGTATGCCACGATGTGCCGGCTGGGTTTGTGGTTGAATCCAGTTGCTTAGATGAATTCAATTGCTGATACTCTCAACCCAATTCATTCCTCAAAGTAGATCATTATCATATCAATATTATTTCCGAACTAATATAAACTTGAATGATTTTTGATTATTATTTTCTCGGACAGTCGAGTGGAGGAGTCCCATGTTCAAGTACGTGGATTCACAAGCAAAGGGAGACTACTCTAATTCTGTAGAGATCCTGATGAAGACTCCGCACCCACCGAGCAGCAAGGTGGACACATGTCCGCGGGAGGGGGCCGGGGTGGCTAACACCATGGGCTACAACATCATCACTGAGAAGGACCAGGAGGCCACCAGGAGAGAGTTCAAGTGAGTTGGAATATTCTAGCTGTTAGTTCCTTGGACTATTCTAGCTATTAGTTCATTCATTCTTTCTTTCTTTAACAAGAATATTTTATGATTGGATTCATTTGAGCTTACCAGTACCGTATATACTTTTTATTGCCCCTTGAAGTCTTTTGTTAAGATTTCGGCAATTATTTTTATTATGCAGTGATTATTCTGACTTATTTTGTTCTTTCATGGTTTAATGGACTTTTCCCAATGCCATTAACCACATTTATTTTCTCAACTATTTTGATCAATCAAATAAAATAAAATAAAATAACATTATAATCTTAAGGACTAGGTCCCCTAACTTATTATTATTTTTAGATACATTCTTTTCTACTATTTTGATCAATCAAATCAAATCAAATTCACTGAAATTAAAATCATAAGGACAAGGACCCCTAACGTATTTTATCCCATGATCGTCACCTCTAAACCCTTGCTTCTTCTGCAGACGTCTGCAGATCGTGAAGCGTGACAAGGCGTGGCAGAGTCAGCAGACGGAGGAGAACCAGATGAAGCTGGCCATGCAGGACCAGCACCACCAGCGCGTCCTGGAGCAGCTGGCCAGAGACCGGGACCGCCAGCTGCAGGAGCAGGACAGCATTAGCCAGCAGAGGGAGGCCAAGAAGAGGATCAGCACCGAGCTCAAGCAGAGGATCGAGAAGAACCAGGAAGAGGCGCGTGGCCGGGAGAACCAGAGGATCGACGCGCTGAAGAGGAGAAGGGAGAGGAGGGAGGTCATACAGGCTCAGAGAGAGTCCGAGATGGAGTCCATTACTATGCGTAGACAGGTGAGTGTTGTCGTTGACTGTGTGTAGGGGTATGGGTTGTTCTTTGGTGTTGTTGAAGAACTCAGAAGGGCAGCTCAAGATTTCTCTAGCCTTCCCTGCTGACCATAAGGTATACCCATATAGGAAGTAGATTATGGTCAGCAGGAAATGCTAGAGGAATCTCCAGCTATGTAAAGAGGTGCAGATAGCATCCATTACTATGCAGGCAGGTAAGCGTTGCTGGATAAATTGCTAATGACGTCACCATCCTAAAAAAAATAACAATTGCTCCCAACATCTTTGATAAAAACTAGTGTAACAATGTACTATGTGATCCTTTGCTCAATGGACTATTTTTTAATAAGCCATTTTGAATCTGTGTCTTGGAAATCATAGCCTAGTAATATCCGGGACATTCGGATGCTAATGATTTTACATCCACTTACAGCAAAAATCAAAGCCCAGTGATGCCCAGAACCATCCTATTCTAACGATTTTACATCCTCTTCCAGCAAATCAAGATCCAGCGATGCCAGGCACGGTCGGATGCGTACGCCGCCCAACTGAACGAAGAGGACGGCAAGATGGCCGCCGTGGACGTCCAGAAGCGGTGTGCAAAGGTGGACAGAACGCAGCACTTCAGACAGCTGGAGGACGCGGCCCAGAAGAACAAGGACCTCCGAGTGTCCGTCCACCATATGCAGCAGGCCATGCTCAAGTCCCAGATATTCCCATAGCCTGGGACTCCTTTAGCCTGTGACTCCTTTAGCCTGGGACTCCTTTAGCCTGGGACTCCGAGGCCATCAGTAGACTTCTATACATCAATACCTGCCACCATCTACTTAGCCTAGGTAGAACGCTTTGACGAACGTACACACTGCTTGACCATGGTTTCTATACGAGACTTGCTTGACCAATCTGAGATGAGACCTGTTACGTCCACCAATATGACACCGGTTCCTTAATCATAATTTTAATTTTAAAATTAATTGAACTGTTGTAAAATACAATCTACTTTATTATGGATTGTAAAAAAAGGTGATTGAAGTATTATTAAAGATAGACTGAACATACTGAAAATGGATTGTAAATTAATTAAAATTTTAAAATGTTACCGTATTCGCCGCATTATACACCCAGGGCGTATACAATGATGATGGGGAGCGCTTATTAAAGAACAAAAAGAAAACAAATTAAATTTATAAAAAATTTTTCCCCCTTTAAAAATATGAAAAAAATGCAAATATGGGATTTATTTGTTTTTATTATAAAAAAATATATACATGTAGTTAAAGGGGGCATGTATCACTCAGAGTGGGTCATATAATACGTCGAATACGGTAAGTGGATTGTAAAAACTTATTGAAATGAATTGTAAAAGCCAATTGAAATGTTGTAAACTGTGGGCCAATTCCATGGAAGGATCATAGCTATGAGAGTGGTAACTCCTATACATTAACATGAAGCTATGACTTCTGTAGCACTACAATTCTTATGTAGAACAGGGCTCTGAAATGGATTGTAAAAAAATAATTGAAATGGATTGTAAAATACTACCGTAATTGATATGGATTGAAAACAAAACCCGAATAATTGAAATTGAATGTATGTATCCCGGAATGAGTTTGTAAATGAAATAACATACTTACCGTACCTACTAATATAAGGTTTGTACAATTGTATATAAATTTGGTTTGTAAAGAGGATAATATTCTCTGTGGCTGTGAGTGCTGTCGTGCATCATTGAGTTTATCATGTTTGCAAAGGAACCAGGGTTTATGAAGTCTACAGCTAAATATATAGTGATGATTAATTTTTAGAACTGATAATGTGTATTACAACCAGATTCATGTCTGTATTGAATTATGAGGTTAATTCTTATATAAAACCAATGACAATTTTATGAATATTTTTAGAAGCTTTCACCAATGTAATGGTTATATTTATTTCAATCAGTGTCACTATCACTGACTTCACAATGCAAATTTCCTTGGGTAACTTAGTCCTGCTAGTGCTTATTTTTCATGATCTCAAATTAGTATATATATAATACCTGACACATATTTAATACCAATGTGCCTATTGTTTTTATGAAGCCTTAGCATATATATAATTCATCAGGTCCATATGTGCTTTGCTGGACTAAAATAGAATCATACTAATATATAGTTATTGTTTATAAATATATATATATAACTATTAATCATAGTATTGTGTTAGATAATGATGCCTGTTATTGTTTTAATATAATCATATATTTGTGTGTATAATTGTTGCTTTGTAGAGTCTTATCTATTTTAATTTATATTGTTAACACGAAACTGTGAAATTTATATGAAGATGCCTGCAGTTTATATTGTAATTTAATCTTCCTGCTTTATTAATCATAAGCACCACCTAAGTACTACTAGGGCAACAGTGTATTTAAGGCAATGATTGCCTTTATCAGGGAGACGGTTGCACACATTGTCATCATCGAGAGCTAATCCTGGCGATGAGGAGCCTCTGTCCATGTTATAGCTTTAGTTCGCCTATGTCCATTCCAACTATCCAGAACCAGCAACTGACCAATGTACATTCAATCCACTGTAAACATAGTAGACTTCAAGTTGTTTCTCTATTACACCAATTACTGTTTTCGTACTAGTGTTTTCCTTTTTCTCCAAACCAAACTGTGATAATGTTTTCCTGTTTTCTAGGGACTTCTGAGCTTTACTGTTTATGTAGAATTAAAGAAAAAAAAGAAAACTTTTAGACATGTTTTGTCTTTTATCCATGCCACAGTCAATGTGTAGCTGTGGGTTACCATACATTCCTAGATTGAGGAGAAAACTGATACAATACTGCTTCATGTGGAATTAACTGAATGATGGAAAACAGTGAGAACACTGAATACCCATGGAACAGCAGGAGGAAAACAATGAGAAACTCCCAACTCAGATGCTCAGTTTTCATTCCAAGTGTTTACTATGGCACATGATGCCAAATAAATGGTAATTGTCTTGTGTGAGCTTGAAACACAAAATGATCGTAATAAATATAGTATGGAATGTTATGCACACACACACACACACACACACACACGCGCGCGCACGCACACACACACACACACACTCACTCACTCTACCGTCAGTTCGTACTATTAATTCTTACCTATAAGGGCAAGCATGACCTGATACGAAATGGAAGTGAGGTTAGTATCCTATAATTAAGGGGCCATTTTTTACCGAAGCTATCGTACATGTCATCACAGCCAAAAAAGGTTATGTCACCTGATGGGTGTCCAGGCCAGGAAGTAATAGTACAGGGTATATGCATGTGGAAAGTATATAATGTTTACCTAGCAGAACATGGGTACCCGGAAGGATGAAATGGACATGTGAATGATAACCGGGTAGCGTCTTCAACGGCAGATTGGATTGTATACTCCCCAGAGAGTTGAGAGGGAATTGAGTGGACAGATCCCTTGACTGGGGATATAATGTAGCACTATGAGCATGCTTTCGAGCGTGGATATGACGCAATATAAATGACCACATTATTATCATTATTATTATTATTATTATTAACATATATTACGGTTGTGAAAAGTGCGTATTCATATAATGCACATTTCTTCAAATAAATTGTGATATTATTATCAGCGTTCTTTGAATTCTATGCTATAAAATTCATGTTTTGTGATGATCTTGAGTGGTATATATCAATGCGGCAGTGGGGCAGAATTGATGTAAATATTGGCTGGATTAATTTATTATTGATTTCAGAGCTGTTTTACTCATTTGTAGATACTACTCAATGACAATAATCAAATGACTTTTAATCGCACGCATCGTGTTTACTCTTCACGCGTCCATTTGATGCATACGCATTTAAACAGCTGCAGTATTTGCTTTACGTAACTCTACATCTAGACGGTGGACTGCTCGGCCGTTAGGGAACTACTCCCGTCTCCGTAATATTGTATTAGTCACGGTCATAAACTTGTAGATAAATCAAAGATGTCGGCATATTACTGTACCACGGTCTAAAATCAAGATGTTATCGTCTAGCAATAATATTACGAAACATTGCTTGACGCATCCTCGAAAAGCAGACCATTTGTAATGTATGACTATTGTTTTGTCATAATACGTGACACCGTGTGGAGACAAATAAAGTGTATATACTTTCCGGTAAACCCATTTGGCCATGAAATATGTCTATAAAGTAGTTTCCTATTTGGTGGTGCATTGTGTAAGAAGCTACCGTAATAGAACATAAATAAGTGCATGTCATGTGCTTGCGTAATATCATGTATATTACACATAATTATGCGAAATATGAATATAAGATGTATATATGTAGACCTCTATGATGTTATTCGTCTGCAGTTAGACATTAATCTACGAATATGTCATGCCAAATTTGTGTTAGTAATAGTCATCCATATTTTGTTCAGCAAACATTATATTAACATAACATATTGGTATACATTTAAAAATTAATAACAAATCATTTCCCCCATTTCATAGTCTGATTTTACTGGTGAGGTTAATATACACAAACATGAAAACTGATCGATGGGATGTACATTTACTACAGGTAACATACAACCAATGTCACAATATAATGTGACGTATGCTAAATCCCCTGCTACAAGCATGTAGAATACATGTACTTATATTATTCTTACGCACAATACGTTTTACTAGATATAGATATAGTTATCGTTAGCCAGTGTAATGTTTAATACTTAGGGCTTCTTGAGTGTAGACATTGCTATGGTTTATCTCTAGGTCAGAAATAAATGCCCGATTAATAGACCTATTTATCGACCTAAAGTTTGCTGTAGCATTCCTGTTTCAAGAGAGAAAGTACAACATTTAATGCCGTGTCATGTCGACTGGTATATAGATGAATCATCTTGCTGCGCCATACCGAAACTATTCCAGTCTACTATATGCTTGCTATCAAAATACGACCTACCGCCAAGCTACCAATATTTACGTTACATGCATATATTTCGTTCGATTATTCTTTTCATTTGAAGAAATTGGTCACTTCATAATGCCTTTCAAATACCGCTAAGTATCTACATATAATATTACCTCATTGAGAACATCTTCGAAACACAGGCAATTACGCCTACGAGGGATGCCAATTATTAATCATAGCCCGAGTTTCGAGGATGCTATGGGTATTGCTATGACGTATACTATCGAGAAAGGCTACAGCAAGTGGCATCTATTCCAATAAAGATTGCCATATGTAATAATCATATGAATTAAAGCCATTATGGAATACGATGGTTAGTCGATAGTAGCTAATAAACACGAGCAAGTTGTTTGGATTTGTCTAGTCTTTATTCCACAACTCGTACATATACATGCATTGTTATGACATGAAACACAGCAGGATAAATATATACACATCTTTGCAGTACGCAGCAACTATACACTAATACCATGTAATTATATTACCGTCCATACAAGGTCATCGTTATTTCTGTATACTGTGTACGCGATAATTAAGTGCCCATGCATTTTGTTATTATGCAAACTGTCTATGCCAGCGTATTCCATCACGGTGCCACCGACAGCTCTTTCCAAACGTCATTACACATCACATCTGCACCTTTGTGTATTTAGGAACGTCTGGCATAATATCTATGTCTATCTATTGGCACCGATGGTGTACTTCGCTGATGCACATACATTGGTATCAGCACACCATCTTAAATAGTACCTCCTAGGGTACACTCAGCGCAGTCGGGCTGTGGCGATGACGTTACGTTGGTGTCATACAAATGATATGGACAGATGATCGTTGGTTTTCTCCCGCAGTATATACACGCATTCAATACAAGAACAGACAGCAGCTAGGACGAACATCCCGCAGAGAATGATGAGGAACGCTATTGTAATAGGGTCATCCAAACTTGTCATCCCTGGAAAGAAAGAAATACATGTATTGTCTATACAGTCCTATATTTTGTCGGGTTGAAGTGGAAACACATCCCATTCGAATTTGGACCGAATTTGATTCATATTTCGACTTGGATTCGACCTACAATGATCGCAATTAATAAATCACGTCGAAAAGAAGAAAAAAACTACTATAGTATAAATGTCTCACTTTCAACTCTCGTAGCATTACTCCATTTTGACAGAATTTCAGTTAACAAGTGATGATCTACCCACAGTACTTATGGCTATGAATCCACAAGGTGTCACGTATTATGACAAAACAATGGTTATAGCTGGTATCGACGCATCGTTGAAAGCCCGTCCATTGTGGTTTCTTGACGACTATTCTGTTTTCATAAGGACCGGTATTTCGAGGATGGCAATGATGGAGCAAGGGCGACAACTGTACTGCGCATTGTAGATTTTACCTTCATCTCACTTCCTCACTTACTATGTTAGAAGGAAATGGGCGCTAAATGAATTCCATATTATTATAAGATGAATGGGATTGGTCACGACTTATTACAGCTAAAATAGCAACAGTTCTAAGAGGAAGAAAGGAAGGCTCTTATACTGTTCCTGCTGCAAACTACCAACCGAAAAAAAAGTATTACTGTTGGCTACTCTCACATTATCTTGTATATTATATTCAATAATGCATTCATATACAAGAAAAACTTTAGCATAGATGCATTTAAAATAATAGTTCATCATGTTCCATGTAACATGAAACCAGTTGCAATAATGCGCACGATGTCTTAATATAAGTTGTATTAACTTTTAGATGAGGTTATCACTAACAAATACAATAGAATATTAAACATCAATAGTAATACATGATATATTTGTAATTATAATCTAACATTTTAAAATACCTTTTGTTCTTTGTGACTAGAAACTAGACTGGTGGAGTGTAGACGGGCTTTGAATGTACGGACACTTCACGCAGGTGCCTGTAAACATTTATCATACGAATTCTATGTCATAAACTTTACAAGGACACACATAAATCATAAGTAATCGCTGTATTTGTGGTATATGGACTGACACATAGCTAGTAGGCCTACATGTATGTTATATTATCAGTCCTACAGTTGTTGTTATTATACCACTACATCACATACGGATACACCAATAAAATTACCGTAGGCCTACTTGCGCGTTGTCCTTACTACTCTACGTAACACTTTACGGTGAACGTCCTTCTTTACTATCGCTATCTGTTAAAGTTTACTTGTTACTTTATCAATGTGTTTATACTGCCATACGTTTCTACAATAGCTAATATAACTGCCGTCCTATCCTTAATGCTTCCTACAAATAAAGGTTTAGCTGATCGTGAGATTGTAAACAGTGTAGGCACTATAGGCGTGAGTAAAGAGACAGATAATAGGATGCCCTATGACGTTATGAATGCGTGTACTAGTATACAACCGATTAGTGGTGTACGTTCAACCACTATCACTATCTACAGTACGCTATAGGCTACACTCCATTCATGGAGATCAGTAATAACACTAGAATGTGATGTAAGCCGACGATAACATAGAATATATGGGCTGCCCTTTTGTATGTCAGTAAACAATACATATTATATTTGAGAGAGAGCGAGCGAGAGAGAGAGAGAGAGAGAGAGAGAGAGTGTGTGTGTGTGTGTGTGCGAGAGAGTGTGTGTGAGAGAGAGTGTGAGTGTGAGTGTGAGAGAGTGAGAAAGAGGATGTGAGTGAGTGGGAGCGTATGAGCGAGAGTGTGTGTGTGTGTGCGAGAGAGTGTTTGTGAGAGAGAGTGTGAGTGTGAGTGAGAGTGTGAGAGAGTGAGAAAGAGGATGTGAGTGAGTGGGAGCGTATGAGCGAGAGTGTGTGTGTGTGTGTGTGAGACAGAGAGAGAGAGAGAGAGAGAGAGAGAGAGAGAGAGAGAGAGAGAGAGAGAGAGAGAGAGAGAGAGAGAGAGAGAGAAAGAAAGAGAGAGAAAGATGGATGTATAGAGATAACTACAGAGCTACAGAGATAGAGACATATATTCTAGAGAAACAAATCATACTAATTTCCCAACGAAATATTGCTTTCCAGTTTCAGTCGCATCTGTCTGACGACTGCTCTAAGATCAGCAGATGACCTGGTGGCGGTGGACGGGGAAATGCCAGGTCAACTCTATGATGTGCATGCCCAGTGTAGACTCATCTTTGGACCTGAATCATACCATTGTTTGGTCAGACATTTTTATGATACAATTACGGATTTTGTTTTTGTCAATGACATGATACAATTACGGATATTGTTTTAGTCAATGACATATTGCATAAATCCCACTGGTTTCCAAAACTTTCATTTACCATTATTAAATCTCAAAGTATTAACAATCGCGAGATAACACATAAACACAATCGTGTATACTCTAATACTACGCTAATGCTACTCTAATATTCGTTGATCATGTCAATTCAAGACCCACTCGAAAGCTGCGACTACAAACGTGCATTTACTAGGACATGTATACATGCACCTCATGTTTGCAACGTATACAACGTATACTAGGAGTACATAGTGGCATATTTATTCTTCAACAGATAAATATATCAGACTCCAGTATCTGTCAGAAGTTATTCTGCTTGAAACCCAACACCGGCCTTTGTAGTCTATATTACGCTGCCAGAGGAACTACATGTGGAGATCACAAGGTGCGATATAACCTGGTCATCACCATCACCAGCACCACAAGCACGACTTCATCTTCATCATCATCATCACATCCGCCACAATTATTAGTCATATTATGATTAACAACATCTTCGTCATAGTAATATATATAATCATTTTCACTACAACCACCACAAACACTAATATTACCATCACCGACAACACGCATCATCACCACCACAATCAACCTCAGCATAATTTCCAGTTCCCAACCATCACACCACCACATCCACCACCTCCACCACTACAACAACCACTAACATAACCATCACCAATAAGCATCACCATCACCACCATAGAACCAGTATCATCATCACCGTCATTACTACCACCACCACCTTCATAGTTATAGTCAGCATCATGATTGATTTACTTGATCAGTTACATAGAGAATATTAAACGAGTGTCCGTTAGATAACACGTATTTTACAACGAGTTTTTTTGTTCTCCATTCGTAATTAATGAGCGAAAGCAAGTTAGATACATTTGAAAACAACGAGTTATACAATTAACGAACACGAGTTTATATTTCTTACACATCGTTAGAAATTACTTTTAATCTTGAAAAGTAACTGCATCTGAAGATTCCAGTGACCTCGGATCATTGCTATGGTCCAGGGTATCCTTTCACGAAGCTCTCTTATCTACTAGTGCATTAGCTATCGGCAAAGAGAGCTCTACCAGTCTTTTAGTCAATAAGAGAGCTCCGTGAAAGGATACCCAGGAGCAGCCAATTAGCAGCCTTAAAAAAAGTTATAACACTCAATGGCATGTGTGTTACCAAATAAATATCACACAACCTGGGTGTAAGAAAATCAATATTTATTATTAGCAGCCTAAATTCAAACACATGTAGGTACGAGGTACTTGCACCTGTTCTCCCACCAGACAATCTTACTACTGTATATCATCGTTTTCGTATTCATGATGACTTATTCCATACAGTTACTTGTATCCATTTTTTTCTATTCCAGTGGTGTGACGGTGGAGCTTGTGTGGACTCTGAAGATGTCCCACCCGCTAACGGTAACGTCACTGTCAGCAATTCTAGCATCATCCGTTACTCTATACATAACTTTGTTAAGCAATGGGTGCATACTATTCTTACAAAAACAGTTCAGTGTACATGACGGGCAAGTAAACTAGGCGTTGTAAAATCAATACAGTGTTTAAAACATTCCTAATGCAACTAACTGTGTTAGACAAATAATTACAGCAATACTTCTAAGAATTTCTGCAAGTTGTGAAAGTGAAAGTCGCGTCTTCATGTTGCAGAGGAATGTCTTTACGGCGACCGTCCGGATGTAGCCTGCTCGACTGTAGTACCTGGTCCAACTGATACCGGATGTGAATCCGTTAATTTAGGATACTGCTGCAAGACGTGCACTACCTGTGAGTATATCTTTTTCGGAGTTATCTCCCCATATTTGCATTATAAGCCGTTAGGTGGAAGGCAACCTGCTTCTGATTTGATTTGTATACATATTTTTGCATTCATATACACATAGTGTACAGGAATATTGCCAAACAAACTAACAGCTTATGAAATACCGCCCTTTGATAATAAATACATTAATGAAATATATGCATCTGCTTACGAGGGGAGGAGGGACAGTAGGAACCATGTATTGCTAAACGACCACAGGGCTACTGAACAGATGTAAAAGCAATAACAAATGTCCAGAAATGTGCACTATTTATTAAACACAATGCATTCATTCGCAAATGAAACTGTTTATCATAGTCAAAAGCATAATGGGCTTTGTAGAATGAATTAAATTCGACTTTGAAATAGGCATATACAGTGTACTCTGTATAAATCGGCATCTGTGTAGGCCGGCAATCTGCGTTTACCGGCACAATTTCAAAGTCCCGGCCGGCTACAGTGCATTTATCATTAGTATATATATACATTATTAGCCGAAGTGTGACCTTTGTCCTTAAATATTTTACATTAATTTCGCTGATTATTATCGCACTTGGATATTCAGATACATTTGTTATTTTCAGACAAGTGTAACAGCAAGGTTTGCGAGAACAACGGAATTTTGAACAGTACGACGTGTGACTGTGAATGTACCCGAGGATTCACGGGGGAGACTTGTAGTGAGTGTTTAACATGAATGTACTGTATTAACGATATATATAATATTTTAAAGTCCAAGTGGTAACATTATATAAAAAAATAGAATAAACATATGTCATTACTTGTTATTTTATTTAATGTCACTTTAAATAACACTGTTTTGAGGATATTTTCATAAAGCTAATTTTAGCAATTTGCTGATGGCTTTCTTCAAAAAGATATGCGTAAGTTACATGAGTTATGTCAAGAACTTTTCTGGAGCTGAAAAGGTTAAATCCATCAATGAGTGCAATTTATGCAATTACTTGTTAGATTGTCGATCAGCAGACACAGTTAACCAATAATAAATCCTTTTCAACAAGGTACCTTACATTGTCCTATACATTTTGTATTATATTTCACAAAACAATTCTGTAACTATGGTTTTACTTGAATTACACCTTACTCTTCAAAAACACAGAACATGCTTACTTTTCACGTTAATCAGATACGCATGTCTTACTAGTGACAGGTAACCCTCGGATATCACAGTTCGAACCGTTATACATTTGAAATTACTTTATTCCAATAAATACTACACTTAAGATAATACGTCTGCCAAAAAACACTGGAGTTGCTTCAAATTTTACTTTTTGTACATATTTGGTACTTATTCTTTCAGGCATGCATTTGCTGAAATACATTTCTCAATGTAACTGGATCTTTCGATCTCGATAATGAATGTAGCCTATTAATAATTAACTCTTTAAATGTGCAATGCTATAGACATGAATTCCTTATGAATGACAGTAGCGAATATTCTCATTAGGTACAATTTAGATCGATATACTCTACCATCAATGACCAGCTGATGGTTGGATTGACGTCGATATGGCGACTGGAACCTCTTTATCTTGCCCTAGGTACAGTTATAACGTCCTCATTCCGGATATGTTTTCATTAAACAAAAGAAAGTCCGATGCATTCAATTAATTTATTTCCACAATGATATGACCATTATTCCGATTAGTAATAACGAAACTGCTTATGGTGCGCCAAATACTCGCTCGAAAGCATGCTCAAAGCGCTACATTATTACCCCGGTCATTGGATCAATGCGCATTCATGCAATTCCTTCTCAACTCCTTGGGGAGTATGCAACTCAAGCTGTCGTTCAAGGTGCTACACGGTTATCATTCACCTGTCCATCTCTTCCTTCCTAGTAATACTAACTAAACTCAATGCCAAAAGAAAGTATACATCGGTATTTTTTTAAAAAGTAGTCAAGTTAATGCTTTAAAGTAATGTAACTGTGTGTAACTTATTCAGCCAAATACAACCGGTTATTTTCTAAAGAACCAAGATCGAATCCACGTGCATGCATGTGCAACCGCAAAAACATCAATTTCAGGTTTTTCGCTGAACCATGCTCAACCCGTGCAGTTATCGGTTCAAACTGTG
>JAUTBQ010091533.1:0-16231 GCA_032361185.1 Lepetodrilus ovalis
GCCATGACGACACTACCTGTATATACACCCTGCCATGACAACACTACCTGTATTACACCCTGCCATGACGACACTACCTGTATATACACCCTGCCATGACAACACTACCTGTATTACACCCTGCCATGACGACACTACCTGTATATACACCCTGCCATGACAACACTACCTGTATTACACCCTGCCATGACGACACTACCTGTATATACACCCTGCCATGACAACACTACCTGTATTACACCCTGCCATGACGACACTACGACTATATTGCAGGCAACAAGCGCCCTGGACGCGGAGAGCGAACATCTAGTACAGGGCGCGATTGATCAGGCTATGAAGGGCCGCACAGTGATTGTGATCGCTCACCGCCTGTCGACCGTGCGGAATGCCTCCAAGGTAACAGACAATTTACTTATCATGCTGGAATATTACTCGACGTAGAAAATGAGAATCCTGTCACATAAGCTTTGTGGTGTTGATCACTCACTTGTCATACTTTTCTCAGGAAATGTCAACGCTATTGCAACCAATGCCGCATTCCTTTCATCACACCGAGCATAGTCGGTGCGAGTAATATTCCATAATGGTTCATAGCTCAAATAATGAGAAATGAGACGTTTTATTTCCTCAGCGTTCAAATTGAGCTTTTATTTCTTTGCCAACATGTTGATAAACGTCACGTGATCTGTTTCTGTTCTCCAATTGGCTGTGCGTCTTAGGATCTGTCTGACAAGTAGAGTTTGGTATAGTCGTACAATCTCAGTATTGAGAGGTTTATGGGTTTATGCTGGAGATGGTTGTGGTAGATGTAACAGGTTTATGGTTTTAATGTGCAGGTGGTTGTAATATTCACATGTTACAAGTTTGTTTTTATGCTGAAGTTGGTGGTGGTAGATGTAACAGGTTCATGGTTTTATGTTGCAGGTGGTGGTGATAGACAAAGGTTACATTACAGAGCAGGGTTCACATGAAGAGTTGCTTCAGAAAGATGGCGTCTACAAGCGGCTGGTCCTGCGTCAGCTAATGGTGGCGGATTCCAGGACAGGGCTCGAGCAGGTGGATCAGAACCACCTGCCAGACAATCAGGACAATCCTCCAGACAATCCGAACAACCTCCCAGACAATCATATACAAGGGTCAATTAATATGTAGACCTACAATACAGGTAGCGCTCTCTTTGCCGATAGCTAATACACTGCTAAGAGAGCGCTACCTGTCTCTTAGTAGATAAGAGAGCTCTGTGATAGGAATCCCAGGACAATACAATTAGATCTACAACACTGGGTATAATTTCTCGAAGCACGTGTATCTACTACGAGACCAGAAGCACTATCGTAGTGATCTCATATGCATGGCGCTCGTGCACTTACGAGAGTGCTATGGTCTCATAGTTGATACGAGAGCTTCGGGAAACAACACCCAGGATAATACAAGTAGCGTTACAACACAGGGTATCCTTTCTTGAAGCTCTCTTATCTACTACGAAACCATAAGTTCTATTGTATCCATCTCTAGTACAGTGATCGGGAACTTACGAGAGAGCTCCAAGAAACGATACCCTTGACAAAAATGTTTTGTTACCAAGTTAAGTGTTGTGTGAATGATGTTATATTTATTTATTTGTTGTATGTATCAATTTTTTTTACCAAGGCATTTTACTATGTAAATATATATCCACCGAGATTATAAAGATATCTTATTATTATTGTAATTATTATTATTAATAGAAGTAGATCTACGAAACAGGACAACACATGAATTTCTACTGGTCCTTAGGATAAACCTTTAGCATTGGGAGAAATGGTCCGGGCTAACGGACTAGTGTTAATTTCGATCGCTGCACTAGATGTTATTTGATGACGAACAAAGATGATCAATGTGCAACGACGTTGACTAGTCAGTGTCGAGATCTTTCACCAAAATTTGATACTAGTATCTCAAAATGAGATAGAAACCACATCACTATGGTTCTGAAGTCATTGCCATGGTTACCAGTAGCGTACTGAGGCGTGTTCAAGCTCCACTATTTTTTGCTACATAGCATATGTAGTACTAGTGAAGCCGTTCAGCCAGCAACATGTAGCATATGTATGTACTATTTTTCATACGGATTTGCATCGCGTATTATTTGTAGGAAAAGTAGTGTAGTAAATGTAGCACAGCTTGAACGCACCCCTGGCAACAATACAAGACACCGATGTACGCATACAATACTTTGAATGGTAGTGCCGTTGCCTACTTGCCGTACACAAACAATACCACAAAACCATTTAAATGTTCACTAATTTGTTGAACTATTTATTGACTGCCATTTAAGAAACTAAAAACAAAAATTCATACCGTGAACGTAAAAACAGATGTGCCAACTGTATACAAATAAATTGGCAGTCAATAGTTAATAAACTGGTGCTGACATAGATCTACTGTGATTCATAATGTAAAATTGTAACTGACCGATACCCCATCCAGCACGTCGCGGCATACAATGTCGCGGCATACAATGTCGATACGATATGTTACTATCGATATTGTATGCCCCGCGAAGTGACGGCTGGTTTTGGGTCCTCTAGAAGGTAATACACCATAGTCAATGTTGTATTCCTGTCGTACACATTTTGAAATTTATTAATTAATTGGAAACACTGTCGAACCCTGTTGTAGCGGACATCTGTTCTTGTTAAAATTCGTCGCCTATGGGTGAGATATTCCCGCTGCGACGTAAAGCAATAATTCAATCAATCTTGTTCAAATCTGACTGGTAAACAAAACAAGTGGATCATCAGAACAATTATTCAAAACAAGAGGTATCTTTCATCACAGCAATATACAGTACAACTGGTTCAGTAGTAGAAACAAACAAACACCACAACTACATATAACAATATATTTATTTAGAGTACAATAACGTTAATAAACAAAGCACTAAGCATACATTCCTCACTCACTCACAAACAAAACTACTAAATTTTTCTTGAGTTTTGCTGGTGGGGCAGCCATTTTGTCAGTAGAATGATGGACGACACCAAGATTACAAACATTTTTTAGCACGATTTCGCTCGTCAAAATTTTAAATTGCAATTTGTGAAGAAAACTTGTCTTTCATTTTGGTCGACTTTTAACTGAAACCAGATGTCCATCACATCGAGATACATATTTAGTAATGAATCCATATTGGTATAAAGTTGACCTGCAATTGGTTAAACCATCATATTAAACATGGCAAAGTCTGACCATGTATACTGGTATACATATCAATCTAATCTAATACACGCACATTAACCATGTTCATGTAAACAATATGTTTGCCCAGGGAAATCAATGATCATAAGGATAACAAATTACACAAGTATATAATTGTCTAAATCCTTGGAATATATAATGATTAGTCTGTAGTCATTAGGGATATTATTAGTGTTTCCACATCCAACTTCAAACCCAAGAATACCTACATATAAAATGTCTCACAATTTTGTTGATCAATATTTTATTCACATGCACATGCATTTTCTAACTTGTACTTCAACATCAACAAGCCTGGCAGTTTTAGTTGAAGGTGAGAAAACTAAAGATCTGTGATATTTCTAAACCAAATCATCCATAATCAATAATAGAAGTAGCTGGGAAGAATTTCACTTGGCACATGGATTCATAGACGACAACCCTACCCTCCTTATAACATAACCAATCGAAACTTTCCTTATAACATAACCAATCGAAACTTTCCTTATAACATAACCAATCGAAACTTTCCTTACAACATAACCAATGCAAACTTACCTTACAACATAACCAACCAATCCATACATTCCTTACAACGTAACCAATGCAAACTTTCCTTACAACATAACCAGTCCATACTTTCCTTACAACATAACCAGTCCATACTTTCCTTACAACATAACCAATGCAAACTTACCTTACAACATAACCAACCAATCCATATATTCCTTACAACGTAACCAATGCAAACTTTCCTTACAACATAACCAGTCCATACTTTCCTTGCAGCTATATTACATTTTCATTTTGATTTTGATTCTTTTACAACGGTAGATTGAAAAACATGACGGTAAGTACATCCAAAAACATGACGGTAAGTACCGGTACATCCAAAAACATGACGGTAAGTACCGGTACATCCAAAAACCAGGATACATACGAACACACGCAATTCAAACATATCACTCATTATATTGCGAAAACTTGCTACATGAGAAATATGTTCGCCTACATCAAGTAATTTAGTATGTTATTAGTATCATATAACATAATTAAAGGCTTACATGATACAGTCGCAGATTAGGTGGACATTTTGAACTTTAATGGAGTCATAAATGTCAACAAATCTTTCACGTTCAATTTCAGCGGTAAAATGGTTCACTCATATCGACAACAATTGATATTGTCACCTTTTAGTGAAGGTGACATTTGAAAATTCTCGGCAAAATCGTAATCTGTATCCTTTACACACCTGGGCCTGTTGCACGACACTCTTGTAGGCTACAACTATTGTAAGGTCAACACTTTCTATTGTGGCAGGAGCCCAGTTACAACTATTGTAATGCTACAAGAGAGTTGTGCAACAGGACCCAGGCAGAAAATAAGTTGCTGCACATTAAAAAAAACTTCCATTTCCTGTTCATATTTTAACCAAATCTATTATCCATTTCACAGGAGAAGTGAACAGTGCGATGAAAATGTTTGTACATGTATTTATTGTTTGAGACTAAAAATATATAAATATAAAAATACTTAAAACCAATGGAACATGTGGAAAACATAACTTTTTGCCCAGTATGCATGTGTAGAGAAAATAAAATGTAACAATGTAAAAATATCTTTGACTATGAAATATTTCAACTGTGATTGGATGCATTAAAATATGGGGAAAATCATAATTTGTATGTTACCATGGTTACATGGACTAAATTGATGAGTAGTACCTACCACACTACTATATTTAAGTTATATACATCATATGGAATATAGTGACCAATAAAGCAACTATGTACATTCATTGTAGATAAGAAAAACATAATGTTCTTCTACAGTCAGCAAGTACAAAACATGTGTTTATCTCTCCAACATACATTACACAAGACTATGCACAGTCGACCCCCATTTATCCAGACAGTTGTGTTCCTGGTAAAATCCTGCTAGTTACTGGATATCCGAGTTTATGAGTTGCCTCCCTTAAAGCTTTTCTTGTAACTTAATAAACAGAAAGACGATTTCTCTTCATTTATCACAAACAATGATCCGTGATACAACAGATATGTAATCATACAACCTTACAAATGTCCAAATTTGTTTGCCCATTCCTTGATGATAACTCAGTATTTAATCCAGGATAATTGGCACAGATTATTTGCAACAGCTCCTGTAACATGTGATAAACAATTTGTTGTCCTGTGCCGCTATCTGCTTGGAACCTTTCGTAAATTACAGAACAAATAGTATACTATACATTATATCAGTTGATGTTTGTTAAAGTACGAATCTTCATAAAATGTACGGTCCAGATATCTGAACAAAGAATGTCTATTTGGTTTCCAGAAATTGTCTGAAATACTGGATATCCGAGTCACTTTGCATAGAAATATAATAATCCCAGGAAAATTCTGCAGATAGTGAGAGAACCAATTACAGTTCTCCCTCGATATAACACTGTCTGATACACAGCAGATTCGGATATAAGGTGGGGGTCAGACGTGGATCCCATTTCTATTTTTGTTATTTCCCTGCAATAACGTACAAGGCAGGTACTATAACGCGGGGGATATGTCATGGACCCCAACTTTAGCGTTATATCGAGGAGACACTGTATTTGAAGTGCAGATAAATGGTGGTCGACTGTATCATGTATAAAAAAAATTACCATGTTAATTGTTATTAAAATGCATTGTTCCAAGTCAAATTTCAAACTGTAAGAGATGTTCTTTGTAAAAAAATATGTAAATACTTTATGAAAATGTAAAAAATAATACAAAATTCGAATATTCTCACATGTCAATAACAATGATGACATGTATGTGAATCACTAATCATGTTAACAAGTACATGTATGTGAATCACTAATCATGTTAACAAGTACATGTATGTGAATCACTAATCATGTTAACAAGTACATGTATATGAATATAGTCCTGTGCATTGATAGCACTCCATCGCCAAACCTCCGGGTTAAACCTCCATGTAAATATCGCCAAACCTCCGGGCTAAACCTCCAGGTAAATATCGCCAAACCTCCGGGCTAAACATGTAAATTCTCGCTCAGTTCATGGCTGAGGAACTACCCGAAGTTCAGAAGTAGCACGAGGATTACCAGATGGAATTGAACTAAGCTTCTGTTACCATGGTTACAGGTGACAAATAATAGGAGAGGCCGGGCTAGGTGGATCGTGGGGTATGATGAAGCGGTGCACTCAGAACGCTGAATGGAATGGTGTAATAATATATGCGACATGGAGAGCACTAAGCACTATAGTGCATGTACAAGACATTACCATGGTTACTGTTTGTTTACAATGCAAAGTGCTCTCAAGCAAGACCATATTGTAAGATTTCTATACTTGGCTTGCTAGTAAATAATTTACATTGTATATGTTACGTTCCAAAGCTACCCTATGTTATCCTATGATATTCTTTTATGATAGCGAAAAAAGAACATCACCTGTGAATTATGGCAAGTTGGAAGATATTTCTAGATATGCAATTTTTCTGTATAAATGGTGTGCAATATGAAGATTTTACTTTTAGGCCATATTTTGTTGTTGTTTCTACAGGAAACAGTAAAAATTGAAATACAATCCACTCAAATTAATTTGTTTTTAACTGATGTACTCTCCATGTCTATGAATATGTTTTGGAATACACAATTTATTAATTTCAGCTCTAGAAAATGTTGTAATGATATAAAACCATGTTCCCACTCAGCTGATAGAGCATGCCACTACCAACCTGCATGAAGAGCGTGTTGGAGCACTTTGTTTTTGACAATTAACACTTATCAATTAACACTGTAACTGAAAGGCCAAATAATAAACTAAGTAAAATAGTCTTCTTAATATTTCAGTAACTGTAAAAAGCTGTCAAACTATCAGCAGTCTCCCTTACTGTATTCTACATGACCCAAATTGAGAAAGCTCATTGGATTTAACCACTGTAATTTTCAAAAGGCAACAACCAATGTCATTCATGGTGAGAGCAAATGAACATGACGTTGAAACGTTCAGAGCGATGAATCACGAAGTAAGATATTTCTGAAACAGAATGAACATAGTCACAGTTCATTCTGACAGAGGTCACAGTTCATCCTGACAGGTCACAGTTCATCCTGGCAGAGGTCACAGTTCATCATGACCTCTGTCACAGTTCATCCTGAAAGGTCACAATTCAGGTCACAGTTCATCCTGACAGAGGTCACAGTTCATCCTGACAGAGGTCACAGTTCATCCTTGCAGAGGTCAGAATCAGCTGGACAGTCATCGCTGCTATCCGAGTTTTGTTCCTTCAGCAACTCTTGTAGCTTTGTCTGTTCACCGACTCCAAATCCAATAAATTCCAAATACGTTTGAACTGAACCATATCTGCAACACATGAAGGAATACATTGTCAATGCTGTAATATTGGTTTGTCGGTACCAGCCAGTGCTCGCAGGTTTACTGAAACATTCAGGGCTACAGATGTTGCAGGTTTCCTCCTGCCCTAAACTGACGAGGTGTGATATTAGTGGAAGCTTAATAGAAAGCGACTAACCCATGACAGTTAGGTATATTTAACTGCTGCATTTGCAAGTTTCTTTCGTACCTATACCATGTTTATCTGATTTCATGGAGTGGGAGAATCAATATTTCCACTATTCCAATATTTCAGATAAACATGGTATTTGAGAGAAAGAAAATTGAATGTATTACTATTACTTAGTCGATCCCCCGTTTATCCGACCAGTTGCATTCCTGGTAAAATCGTGTAGATAACTGAATTTCCGGATGTCCGAGTCATTTTACATAGGAAGATTGATCATAACCCAGTAAAAAAAATATGCTGATAGCGAGGGAACTGGATATCTAAGTCCAGATAAACAGGGATCAAGTGTATATAACTGATAGGTCTGTAGGTAGGACCATTATATTTATTTTAAAACTGAAAGCTAGGACCATTACATTTCCTATACAACTAATAGGTAGGACTATTACATTTCCTATACAACCAATAGCTAGGACCATTACTTTTCCTATACAACCATGACAACCAATAGGTAGGACCATTACTTTTCCTCTATGTAAGCCAGAAGCTCTTCCATTGTTTCTTCCTTTGCAGTCAGGAAATCTTCACTCATGGAGTATTTCAGCACTATCTCCCTGTGCATTCTGTCCTTGATGGCCACTGTTCCTTCCTGTACAACAGCAAGTGACACCAGTTATGACAATACATGTACCATCTGACACCATAATACCATACACATGTACCAACTGACACCATTATGAAACCCAGTTATGTACATTCATCAATGATGGCTAAATGTTTCGATATTGTCCAAACTCATTGAATAATGTTACTTTTCTCAAACTTGATGTGCATCTATCGAATTATGTGTATATATCATTAAATTTGATTTCAACAGCTATATTCCATTGGTAGGCCTGATCAAAATTGTGTTGCCATAATCAGATAATTTGGCAAACAAAAATAAAAAATTAATGGAATGTTTTCTTTTGCTGTTCCTGTTCACCATGTTTACATAATTACGGTAATATTGTACGATTAATAACGTAGTCCCACCATGAGTCTATTGACATGAAGTATACATGATACTCCTGGCTCTGACCTTGGACCTAGCGTAGTCTCGCGTGATGTCTTGCTGCGTTTCCCCACAACAGGCTAGCACGAGGGCAGACATGATGCCGGTTCGGTCCTTGCCATGCGCACAGTTGATCAGGATCGGATAGTTCCTCACGTCACACATCAGCTTGAGGGCTGGAAAACAGTTAGGGTCACAAAGAAATCTTCTATGCACATGCTCGACAACATCAGTTTCCATAGTTCAATGGAGATGGACTGTGGGAAATTACTGCTTCTAATGTCCAATTAAAAAATATTCATAAAATATTAAAATATTGATAACTATACTAGTGGGATATGATTATATATCATAGCATTTATGCAGACAAAACTGTAAACAAATGTGTATGTGGTTAAAGGGGGAGTCACACGTACATGTTAAAAGGGAGTGACATCACACATGGTTGAAGGGGAGTGACATCACACATGGTTAAAGGGGAGTGACATCACAAACATGGTTAAAGGGGAGTGACATCACATGCATGGTTACCAGACATCACACATGGTTTCCATGGTTACAGGAGAGTGACATACCTGCACAAATACTTCGCTGGCTGATGTCCACCATGTCTTTATACTGGCCAACAAGACCAGTAGTATTCAAAATGTTTGTTACAAAAAATCTAACAAAATGTTTGTACCCAGTATTGAATACCAAGTCAAAAATGAGAAACAATAATGAATTAAGTTTCTTGTACCAGGGTGCCCGGTTAAAGACTACCCATGCATAACTCGGCCCAAAGAAATCTATCAAGAAATGAGGCTGTTTGAACTTTGACCCTTCCACATCATTCATTGTTAGTTTTTTGTTGCTGCTGTTCCTGCACGTGACGGGATCTAACTGAACAAACTGCACACTCTCCTGGGGCTTGTAGTTCCGTCCGCTGGGAACCTTTATCTGGAATATGTCAAAGTCTTCATCTAAAGGCTTTGGCGATGATTTCGCATATTCAGATCGGGGTCTAAAGTCGATGATGCATCGTATCCCCAGGTCTCTAAACTTCTCCAAGTCTGTTTGGTCCAAATGATCAGGGCGTGATGACCTATAGATGACATTGGCATGCTTCCTGTAGTTGGTGCACTTGGTACCGCAGATAACCCTAAAATTTGGCAAGGAAGCGATATGCGGAAGTTTCACATCACTGGAGGCATCCATGTTTGATGTTCCGCATTTGTAAAATTTAGTAGAATTGTATTGGTCAATTTTCGGATTGTGACATCTAAAATAAATACTAACTTTAAGACCGTAAATATATATCGTCAAATATCTCTCGGGCTACCATCTATTTTCTTTTTAAAGAAGTCATCTTTACAAGTCATCTTTACAAAAGAAAATAAATCAAGGGAGGTAATCAACAGGCTTACAAAATGTCAGACGTAGATGCAGACGATTCTTCTGTGGAAGAAGTGATCTCAATGCGCGAGATACCACCAATACCTGTACCAAGGCCCATACATGCACTTATCTGGCTACGAAGATAATGAGCACAGGCTACAGCAGTCTACGGCAAATCTCGTCTGTTCTCTCCATTCACCTGATTCTCCACAATGTGAGGTCATCAACTATCACCAACATCATAATCAGGGCGACTTGAATGTAAGCTAGGGCAAGAGATGTAGCCCTGATATGTGTGTGGGATTTTAGTGTAGAACATGCTTTAACCCTCTCCCTGCTGGATTAGGCACAGGCAGTTGCTCTTTAGGGCATCTCTAGTTGCCTGCAGCAGGGAGAGGGTTAA
Source organism: Lepetodrilus ovalis (assembly GCA_032361185.1). NCBI lineage: Eukaryota > Metazoa > Mollusca > Gastropoda > Lepetellida > Lepetodrilidae > Lepetodrilus > Lepetodrilus ovalis. Next base: position 10,584 of record JAUTBQ010091533.1, read on the forward strand.
CCCTTAAAGGGAATAGTATACTATGAGTGTATGCAGTGTGGCTAGCATGTCATTTATAGTGGAGAACATATTTTAAAAAAGCCTTATAAAAGGGAACAGTGCAGTATGAGCATGTATGTGTAGTCGTGGTATATTATTATACACACACAAGGCCGTACGTAGCTAGTTAAATGGGCAGGTTGTACAGCACCCCCATGCATGCACTAGTCATTTTACCCACCCATGGTATTGTAACCGGGTGTGATATAAAATACTCCTACTGGTCTCGGCCAGCAGAGTTCTCTTTTCATGTGAGCGTTGCCACGTCAGACGTCATTTGCTTGGGTATTGGTCATGGCAGTATTTTTTCTCGGAAAATGCATCAAGAAGCATATTTGTGTCATTTCTACAAAGCTCGTAAGTTTGATATTTAGTGTAGGAACTACCAAAGGCGGTTCGGTGTGTGTCCAAAGTAAACTCCAGTACATCGCGATGGCCATTTTCGTAACGCTAGCATACAGGCTTGCTTGCACTCCTTTAACTATTACTATATAGATAGATGGTTTACAATTTTATTATAATTATTCAGAGTCCTGTGAGTCACACTAACTGATACCTGTTGTGTTCCAGACGCAAGACAGCCACATTGTCCTAGGCAAGTTCCCACCAATCATCTCGCTGAATGTGGGAGGCAGTATATACATGACACGCCTGTCGACTCTGCTCAAGTACTCAGACTCCATGCTAGCGGCCATGTTTAGTGGACGTCACCACATTGACCAGGACCGAGAGGGCCACTACTTTCTGGACACTAACGGTGCCGTCTTTGGCCACATTCTAGAGTTCTTGCGCTACAACAGTCTGCCACCCAGTGACGTTTCACTCGTGGTTCATCGCGATGCCGAGTACTACGGTCTACAGTCCCTGGTGGAAAGACTGCAACTGCGGCCAGAGCTGGCATCCTTGACGGTGAAGGAGGCGCACCGCGCTCAGTTTCCTGGATACCACCAAGCAAAGAATGAGGTTATCCATACAGCTATTGCCAATGCATCCACCAACAGAGTGGGTGAGGTGATCATCTATGCTTTCAGGGCAGAGTTCAAGGCCAAGGTTCAAAACTTCAACCCACAGCATGGCTGTATCGTGGAGTCGGCGCACGTGACAGTTGGGCCGTGGGATTCCACTGCTGATGAGGAAGTCTTCATAAAGTGTCTCGAGATGGACCTAGGGGAAGAAGGCTTCAATGTCAAACCACACGAAAGCAAGCGCAAATGTAAATACTACTATGGACAGACCTGCCAAAAGTTTGTGTACAAACTGCAAATTATATTTGATTGATCCATTTACTTTTACATGATATATATTATCTTCTGTCAATTTTTTTATCTGGCTTAATGGCATAAACACCAATTATTTTGAACCTGAGTGCTGTGCCAGGGACATTGTTGACAATTTTAGAGATGCCTATTTACATGCTGCTGAGAATAGGTGTTACCATGACGACATTGACCTAGAGGACCATGTGTGTTACTGTGAGGACAGGTATTGCTGTGGTGAGGACAGGTATTGCTATGGCGAGGACAGTCACAGGTATTGCCATTATGAGTTGTTATGGACAGACTGGAGGTTAGCCACAGTACACATGACAAGGCCATATTTATTCTGAAGACCATTGGTAGTCTGGAGCACGGACTACAGATGGTCCACCATGGAGACAGTGCTGTGTCTGCATGGGAGACGGTGTGTGATCCACATAAGAAACATGTCCCTACTTCTGATTGGAGGTGCCCTAGAGTCATGCCTGTTCCTAATGTAGCAGGAAGAGTTATTGTTGATCCTAGTACATGTTACCATGGTAATACCAAGCCAACTGAATTGCAATATGAAAGGTTGTGCAACGTCTTGTTGAACTGTTTAATTTTGTTATTTATTTAATTTATTTATACAGTGTTCGAAATAGAGGACCCCCTGATTATTTTCCGAATTGCGATCACTGTTTATGTTCAGGATATGCAACATTGGTATTTGAAAAAATATGTGGTCTGTCCTTTTGTCACACATTCAACAAATAGCCCAGGCTCCCGTTTCACGACAGTGTCCTAACTTTAGGAGCTCCTAACTTTATGACCCAATTTCTGTTTGATCTCGATTTATGAAGGAATAAGTCTTATGACGTCATCGTGAAATGTTTGTTGCCAGGTGATGACTGTTTAGGAGCTCTTAAATAGTTAGGACACCTTTGTGAAACGGGGGCCTGGCCCCCATTTCACAATGGTGTCCTAACCATTTAGGAACTCCTAAGTCTATTTATGAGCTCCTAAGTGTTTCACGATAACATCACAAGTCTTATTCCTTCATAAATTGACATCTAACTTAGGAGGTGATAAACTGTGTCATAAAATTGTGATCTCCTAAACGTTAGGACACCATAGTGAAACAGGGGCCAGAGGTACTGATTACGTTAGCACTTCACATTAATGTACCTCTGGAGAGCAGGGATGGAGTTAAGCATGAGTTTGTACAAAAAGAAATGTCCGTAATATCGGAGACCTGGCCCCGAGATTACAAAACTTTTTCCATGCTCAACTCAGAACTCAACTCAATTTTGTTCATAAAACGTCATGTGATGTCATAGCCTGAGTACGTCGTTGAGTCTTGGGCTGAGCATGAAATCGTACTCAAGAGTTTCGTAATCTTGGGGCCTGCCGTTGCTCGCATGTTTACTGCAACTTTCAGCGCTACGGATGTTGCAGGTTTCCTCCTGCCCTAAACTGACAAGTCATGATAATCAATATTAGTGAAAGAACCTTGAAAGCAAATCTAAACTCCCAATTCAAATTAAAAAGTAATTCAGATGTTGTTGTTGTCATACATAGAATGTTAGTATTCCATCTGGCCCCCGAGATTACGAAACTTTCTTGAGTAAGATCTTATGTTCAACTCGAAGTGTACTTGACAAAATACCATATTAAATTTGAGCTGGAGCATGAGATCGTACTTGAAAGTTCTGTAATCTCGTGGCCAGGTGTAGTGTATAGAATGCTACTGCGGGTGTTACAGACTCGGCGTCAGACTCCGACTCGGACGACTACCAGTACTCCATCCATGACGGCCACCATGGTCGACACGCCGCCTCCAAACAGCAGCTGCCCAGCAAGTTCTGCTTGTCTCTCAATATCAACAAGGGGAGACTACTCATGGTCACGTCACACAAGGTAAAATTGCAGTTGTGGGAAAGCAGAAGATGATACTGCAGCCAGATTTAGGGATTGCATAATGTTGAAAAATATGCATGCTTGGTTGTAAGACTCTGAATATATACATTAGTAATATTATAATATTTATGAACAGGCACAACAATTTTCATGAATCTGCAGAATTCCACCAAGTTACTTACTTGTACATTGGTTGATTTATTAGTCCTGGATATCCTCCAGCCCCCGAGACCCTGGGCTTGTATTCCACTCAAACCACATTTGTCTGTTGCTATGCCAGGGAACTTACGGCCCCGTGATTACAATACCTTTTTAGTATGATTTCATCATACTTGAGATCAACTTTAATATGTAGATTAATGAACAACCTTGAGTTGTTTCATAATCTCGGGAACAATTATCTATCTATAGCCATTGATATTTATGCCAAGTGAATGTACTTTTAGTCCCTCAAATATGTGTTAGAGATTGCTGCTGCAATGCTAAGCAACAAATCACTCATTCACCTTTAGCTACAAATTATTCACTCATTCACCTTTAGCTACAAATTATTTACTCATTCACCTTTAGCTACAAATTATTCACTCATTCACCTTTAGCTACAAATTATTCACTCATTCACATTTAGCTACAAATTATTCACTCATTCACATTTAGCTACAAATGATTCACTCATTCACCTTTAGCTACAAATTATTCCAAAGCAAGCATTGGCATTTGTGACTGCGTTCGGGCTGCACTACATTTCATTACAACATGCTACGTAGCGCTACAGTAACAACAGGCAACACACGTAATACCATGTAGCAATACTTTTTTTTTTACTTTAGCTTTTCAGCCCATAATGTTATGTATAAAACCCAAATCATGATGCAAATGGACTGGATGTATTACGCAAACCAATTTCTTACTTGTTTGCTACAAACTCGTTCAGCCAGCCACTACATTTTAGAATAGTAATGTAATGAAATGTAGAGCAGCCTGAACACAACCCAGGCATGCATCGGATGATATGCACATGTCACTTTTGAAAGGAGAGAGATAGAGCTGTTCCTACCAGTGTTGTTGTCTGTTGATTCAGGAGGAGAAGAAACATGGGGAAGTCTGTATAGACCTGGACGACGCCATCCTCTTCTCCGTCGTCAGCTACAATGGCGACCCCGACCTCAGATACCTCTGCTTCCAGGCCAACAGGATAGCCGTAAACAACAATGGTAATGGCTGGTGAAATAATACATAAATAAAGGAAGGAATAAATAAATTAATGTACATTATTGTTGGGATTATTTATAAATTTAAAACAAACAAAACAACATCTCTAAGTGGCTCTAAACTCCAATTCAAATAAATACAATATGTATGGAGAATTACAGGCATGGCAATTTTCTGTGTATCTGCAGAAATCTGCTGGGTTATTTGTCCAGGGGTTGATTTACTTGCATTGAACGTTGCCTGCAGCAGCTAAAACCCAGGCTTATTTTCCAATGAAATCACAATTGTTTATTGCCATGCCTTTAGTTAATAGTATTATATTTTGACACCCACAGTTTATGGTAATGATTACACAATGCTAAAGATTTCACTCATGGGACATTTTTAAAGGAAATGTACCAGAATGCGAGTACCGTACCACACCTGAGATCGGAGCTTTGTTAATCTAGGTTGTGTGAGTGGTACTCTGGAGGAAGGTGGCATCAAGCTCTCAATGTTGAAGCAGGACTCGCTCCCGACCCATCTGGAGCCGCGGATCTACCGGTCAGAGAGGGGCGTGGCATCCTCCGCCGCCAGCGGGGTGGGACATGGCCCCGACTCCCCAGACATGCTCAGTCTCGCCGTCAAGATTAAACTGGACACCATTAACAATACAAAGGTGTGTCTGTCGGTGTCATGAAGAGTTTGTGTTCAGTATTTCGTTCAATATATGTGAAAGAATCTTGAAAATGCAAATCGCAATTATTATTTTTATAAATAAAAATAATAAAAATAATAAATAATTTGTTTCCAAAAAAAAAATATGGTTATCTCCCTTAGTAGGTAAATGTTGAGGTATGGAGGTACTTCGCTTGTGGACAATTCGTGAACCATGGTTCCTACACTGAGCATGCCTAGTCTGGTTGATCGCCCGAATGCACCGAACGCACTATTGTACATCCAACCCCGTGCATTTCAAAACAATTCACAGAAATTACTTTGCAGTAAACGATTTATTCGATGACAAGGACCATAGCAACATGATCATAATTTAAATTAAATTAAATGAGAGTGATTTTCACCAAACTATTAAGTTCTGCTACAAAAAAATCATATGTTTACATATTTTTACAACACTTCTACATAGAAATGCATTCGGAAAAATTCTAAACCTGTCTTCGGTCGTCATCTTGCCTGAACAGAAACTAGCACTTGACTTTGGTCGGACCATCGTTTCTGTGTGACGTCACGATAGTCAGACTA
>JAUTBQ010091644.1:0-16224 GCA_032361185.1 Lepetodrilus ovalis
TACACACACACATATATATATGCGTGTGTGTGTGTGTGTGTGTGTGTGTGTGTGTGTGTGTGTGTGTATGTGTGTGTGATTTATTGTGGGATAGTTTAATGTCAATACTACGTCTTCAACCTCCACATCTGGGACTCGGAGACAATGATTAACGAAAGGAATACCGTATCACATTATATTAGGCTTGCTTTCATAAAATGCAGGTAACGTTTACAACCAGATTTTGAGATTTTGGAATTTACCGGAATATACATTGGACCAGAATACTATTAGGTTGTGTGGTATATCATCTCCTTTGACACATGTCACGTGTAGCATGGTCGGGTACTAGTATAATAATAATGAGTGACCATAGTAACAGCATGTGCATTGGCACCGGTACAAGTTACTACTGTATCATGCGTACTTCACATAGACTTGTAATTATGTGATATAGTCACACGTTCACTTCCTCCTTAGAATTCGCCATAAATTATAACACACGAATGTGATAGATACAGCGTAGTTAAGATTTCTAGATAGGTAATTTGATGACATAATGACGTGATTACGTCATCATATGTTATTTATCGTTGTCATCTTCAGTGGACAAGGATATGTTAATCTAATATATATAGTTATTGTTCTTCTAGGCTAGGAAACACATTTATTCAGCTTTTGTTTTTCTATAGAAAATGTTTTTATTTGTGTAATGATATCGATGATTATGCTGGTTTATATTTAGCTTAGTTGAGGTATCTGAATGGATATTATATACTGTATACACTATATAATTTGGTAAAATAGCAACCATAGCTTGCCTTAAGCTAAATTCAGCATTGATATAAATTTATATAAACTGTTTACCTGTTCAGATTAAAATTATTGAATATACCAACCACAATTTGTAAGCCACTATTTATTTCTGAATTTCTAATCCATACAAAACACATTCTTTTGTCGATATTTAATTACGACGATTTGCTTATACTAATCACTGGTCATTGTGTCGATTATAAAAGGTTACATAAATATGATATAAGACCACATTTTTTTGTATATATATAACATACCCCCGTACCACACGCAGACTAGTTTCACTGTTTGTATGAATAGCCTAGGATCAGTGGAATCCCCTTGCCTAACCCCAGCTAAAGCTTAATTTGAATGATGTAAAAGGGGTGGATGGCAGGCGAGAGAGGACCGAATGAAAATAAATTTCAAACTAGTACCACGTGTTCTTAAGCTCATAATTACCTACTCAAAGAGAATCGTGTTTGTTCGCCAAGTCACAATATTTATACTGGTAAGAGCCTCGATATTCGATACCATGTCATATGTTTCCAACAGTCCACGTGGAAAATGCATGGTATTGTTCCAATTTCGAAACAATGGAACTCATCAAAATGTGATTACTGTTTCAGAACTGTTTTATACGTAGTAAACCTTGAATTTTTTAAGCAACGAAGTTAACCAGGATATTTTGATTAATTGAAAGACAAATATTTAATGTAATTGTTAAAATATATTATTTCCATAGTGAAACATTCCGCAATGCTTTAGATATATCGTCACATTTGAGAACTATATATACAATTACAAATACAAGATTAAATAGATAAATATGTATCAACCAACAATGATTTTACACTTTTTTTTAGATATTAAACTGACAATGAATTAATTAAATCAAATAACAAAATAGTTGACAACGATTATAGCAATGATATACAAAATGCAAATACAGTAAGATATTCATTAACAATATATAAGAAACATATATTTAAACAAATGAAGTAATTATCTCAACATCTAGGAAGTAATTTGTTTGGAAAGATTTATGGAAAATTATTAAAGATTGAATCAAACGAAAATCCGAAAATCCCCCGTGAACTGCTTAGTTCAGAAGAAATTAAACACTACGATATTGTGATATTTGGCAAATGGAATAATTGTCACAAAGCAGCATGCTAAGCCAGAGACGTGAAGCCATGGTAGTGGGAGATAAAAACGTTGAGACGAAGTCTGGATTAGAATGAGTCGAATTAAACATGAGACGAATTAAACATCATCCTGAGAGATGTCACTGCAGTAATGGAACGAGACGAAACAATCCCGAGATTCTCGTCTTGTCTAGTCGAGAATGACCCACACCACACCTCTTCCCTTCATCTACCCCCACGTGATCATTCCGCCCCCCGGGGAAATGAGGGATATTTCAGGGGAAATAAATCCTCCCTATTCCTCTGCTACCCGTCCTGTGATGACCGAGACTTCTGACAGCCCATGGTCGAGGGAATTTCTCTAATTGTTTCTTGTCATGCATTTCATTTTCCTTATTTGCTTAGGACTACAGCTGCTATTATACACATGTCCTAACTTAATAAAGAATTCCTTCTTACACACATGCGTATCTTAATTACAATAAATTCGTAATTTAGTTTATTATCTCCATATTCGCATATTAAAAACATATTTATATTATTTACTACGGTATCGACATATCTTTTAAGACATAATTTAATCCAGTAACATTTATTATAAATAATATTTCGGTTTTATTATAATTATTTAAGCGCAAATTTCACTGGACAGACTTTGTTAAAGAATGCAATTTTCAATAATTTCAAATACAGATTAAAATATGCTTCTTTCAAAAGGTAATATTTAATATATAGAAATATTTAAAACTATTTATCATTCAAATACATCTGGGTTGCTTATAGAATTCTCCTTTTTAATATACATGTTCTAATATTATGCAATTTGTTGTATCTGAAGGGAATTTATCAGATAAATAATGTCTCCGTCACCCCATATCCCTGTGTATAAGAATATATTGTCCTCGGATGACGATGACAAGAAAAATGTATGGTAGGTTACTCATTTCAATAGGCACAGTCGATTTTCGCAGCTCCCTCAATTTGCTGGGTGGCAGCCTGAAAGCCCCTGGTTATCAGTAAAATCTTCTTCGTTTTTTTCTCTCTCCGTCCTACTCTTTAGCAAACAGAAACACTCATCTCAAAGTGGCCGAAAGAGGTTATGCTTGGCTGGTTAAAAACGAACTATAGAAAACATGGGAAAATTTAGCACGACTCGAGAATGCGTGACGAGAAAAAAATTGTGTCGGTGTTATCTTAAAGCAGGATTGATGTCACCATTTCTAGACGCACAGACGTGGTCACTAGTACAACTACTCTAATCTGGCTTGGATTCGGAGTAATTAGTCGACGTAGTTGTTTTAAACTAAATACACTTTGTCTAGAAAAATTAATTTTCTTTAACGTGTTTAGATAAACAACTTGTCAATGCTATTACAGGATTATTTAGTGTTAAATTGAGGAATTAAAGTTGTCAAAATAATATAAAAATATAACTTTTAGAATATAATTTTATATATATATATATTTGTTTATAAAATATTAAAAATGAAGGCATTATTTTGATATTGTTACAATTATACAACACAATACATATTAAAGATATATGTATTCCTTTTTAGAAATTATTTTAAAATATTGATATCATAATAACAAAAATAGGAATTATTTGTTTCAGATTTCCTATAGAATTTTTTACCACACATTTTCATAATTATTAACACTATTTTGAATTCAGTGTTTAAAATATGTCAATAAATTCCAGATTTCAACTGATATTGAGCATCACAAGTGTAGAAACGATGAGCATATCTACTGAAGACATGCATTAAACCACCAAAAAAATAGCATGCACATAATACCATTTCTAATCCGAAAATTATCAGGATGAACATATCAAGGTAAATTCCAATTGAAATTCTCACCGGTCCGTTTTCTTCAAGAACCGGCAACCCCGTGTGAAGATTCAACATATTAGGATCCTGATGGTCCAGCGTCAACCCGGGGTGTCCCCCGTGCATGAGCACATCGGGTCTCCTGACATTGTCATAGGGTCTCCGGGTATCGTAGGTACCCGGTAGCGCAGGGTGCATTCCGTGCAGCCCGTCTTCCCTGTGACGGAGGACATTGCGCTCGCTGTGCAGCTGGTTGTAGTGGTGCTGTGGTGCTTGGTGAAAGGAGTTGAGGTGGGCATAAGGATCCACATGAGAATTATGGTGAAAGTCCACTGGTTGCTGGGGTGGCAGGTTGTATGGTGGGGGGAAATACGGCGGCTGGAAATCGTTGGTTGGGGTGTGAGAGAGTCTGGGTGCCGTGGATGAGAACGATCCGGTTCCTATGGAGCTGACTAACTGCCCCAGACCTCCCTGGCCTGATAAGTCCGGGCGGCGGTCCTGTGAAAGGAAATAAACACAAATTAAAATATAATATCATAAACAACACACAAGATCAACAGCGATAAAACACAAACTGATTAAAATCGGTCATAAAAAGCAATATGTGAAATATTACAATAAACTCCAGATCTCAACCGACATTGGATAATCATACCCAAATGTGACGTTTTCATCCTGATGAACAAGATATAGACGTATAAATTCGATAGAGATCTTCAAAATCTAAAAGTTGTTGTCCAATAATGTGTTACGGAGATGGGCAACATGGCTGCGTGCGATATGAAGACGCTCAGACGACAGAATGTGAGAGAGAAGGGAAGCCTGCACGGATGGTGAGCTTTAGATAAAGTATGCCTTAGAGGCATCCACGAAACTGGCGTTGTAGAGTAGTCATTCACTCCCAGCATCTGACATTATATGTAGAATAATACACATACAACAACTCTCTATCGTCTTGTCAAGCGGTCACCTCTATTCGTACAGACAACCCTCGAGCAGTATTACACCATTGAAGCACGGCTTGAATAGAAATGACACATATCCCAAATGCGAAAATGCAATTTTGTATGCAAAATATATAATGAAGATGGTAAAAACTTCTATTCCACCTCATGATCTAAGAGTCCAAACGCCGACGGCATTTCGCTTCGTTTATCAACGTAGGTGGGTGAAAGACGATCAAATGCACTTTGCTTGGAATTCGCTAGAGTCACGACGGTTTCTTGTCCTAAAGAGGTAAGATGGGACATCACTCGAAGTCCCGGGTCCTCGTCATTTGTCTAGCTTCTTCCTAGTTGGTAGAAAACAGGTAAATCCACACGAGAACGAAATAGCCTTCCAGTGTGATACGGGTGGAAAATGACAGGCCAGGATAGCAGACGACACTTTTTGACACGGTTCCACGAGGTTTGGGAAGTAAAGAGACTATTTTGGGCCCAACAAGCCCCAGAGGCACAAGTGCAATAACAAACTAATGCCTGTAGCTCGGAATATTTGGGGCTTGGCCTTTTGTACAGTGTTGAAAGTGACGAATGACAGCAAGCGTTGGTAGCCGCTGCAAAGTCCTCTGCAGATGTAAAGAGCGATCTGATTGGTCCAGACTGACGAGCTTAACCGGCGGTTCGTATTTTATCCCTTTAGCTCTGCCCCTTTCAACAGGGGTCCATTGTAATCCCATCACACCAAAAACTAGCCCGATTAGCAGAGGCCCCTCAATTAGTTCAATGGAAGCTTTGTAAAATGTTATTTGCCCAAAAGCTTATGCTTTGTGAACCTATGAGAGAGTATGGTTTTCTACAACACTCGGACGGGCGGCATGTCTATGTAAATAGGCATAGCAAGCAATGTCGTCTATATTACTGCAAAATACCCTTAATAACCTATTTTCGACGACTTTTCACACATTTCTTATACTTCAGACAATAATATCAACAAGGAACAATGGACATAACTGACATTGTCTATGACCAGAAGCAATGCCTTTGTCTTGGTATTTCCTACAGTGGGATAAATAAACACTAGTACTAGCCACATACGAATATTTCGGTCTTTTTTAAAACAATATATATTTGTTTAATTTTAAATTTTACTTGATCTTGAATGATACTATAATAAATATTTCACCTGATTTGTGAAACATCACATAATTACTCATGATTTACAAAATTACCTAGTATTACTGCAAGATTAAAAAAGAAATAAAAATCAATAAATAGATTCAAATAACTTTTGAATGTATTATTTTTCTTTATTAATAACCGTATTTAAAGGAAAAACACGTTAAAAAATATGATTGGAGAGGCGCTGCATCAATGACTACTGGGCTTGTCTCTAAAATGCTATGCTATCACTCATTCAAGTATCATTAATCATATATAGTACAGTCATCTATTGGGATCAGCTTTGGCCTGCTATTTTCGATATACTACCGGGAAATACCGACATAAATTAACACTCAAGGGTCATTTTGTGGAAACCCGCAGCAATGTTTAAATAAATTTATAACAGGAAAGTTTTAACCTCGGGGTGAATGAGTAAAGAATTTTAATTTGTTTTTTGAAAAAAATATTTTATTTTTATTTTTTATATCAATCTTGGCGTGATCTTTGTAGACGGGGATATCTCTGGTGTGATCTGTGATAAGTGTGATCAATAGCTCCGCCAAATTGACTTTCATATTTACCCTTCATGAGGACTTCACGGGTTTTAACACATTGCTGAATCATGCAATATTTAGCAGGAAACGTGAATCTCCAAACTGTATACATAAGTCACTATTTCATGTACTAAGTAGTGGTCTTACGCGGTCAAAGGTCAGACTGTATATATGCCCTGTAGCGAGTTCTTATATACCGTTATTCCTATAGTCCTAACTAAACTTGTGCTTCCGGCATGTATGGTGACCCATACGTGACAAATAAATGGTATTGTTTATAGGTCTCACTGATTAGATATAAAGTAAACACATTAAATGATCACTGTGTCAAAGATTAAACAATATATATATATATATATATATATATATATATATATATATCGTGGCAAATGGGATTGAATTGGGGGCGGCCAGGGTTCCATCCTTAGCTCAATACGAAGTATTTTGTGTGTTAAATATTCTAGCACCTCTATTCATGTTTTGACGTTGGGCTATATATATATATACACCTGCACGTCATCGTAACAAGGAACTAGAGTTCACTATCCCAAATTAATATATATCAACCGTAACAGAATAATTATAGTAAGTGCATACTTGTGATAATTACAAGAGGAAATGAGATATGAAATTAAACGCAGTCCTATATACCAATTTTCCATTTTACCCAAATTAGCCAAGACACAAAGATTTGTATTAAACATCTAGGTATAACAGCTTATACATCTATCTACAACTACATATTTGTAACAAGAAAAATGACATCTTGAATACTCTGGGCGTGTTATGGAATATTATAGTATTTACTTTGATGGCTGCATGCAGAAAATGCTATGAATGCGTACACTGTACGAAGAACACACGATGGATAGCACGAATAGAGTATGCACAGTGTGAGAAATGTCAAGATGTCAATCATACCAGGTAATCTATAACTAATGACTGGAATCCGCATCATTAGCTTAAGCATCGTATGTTGTCTTGGTCAAATGAATGATACTGTATCGAATGTATTGATATGTAATCATATTACACGTTTTCTAGAGATTCGAGGTCAAATATTGCATGTAACATGTGCAACAATACCAAAGCTAAAAATATGAGATGATTATACATGCATGTACATATATATCTTTGATCAAACAGCGTTTTATGTGACAAGTCGGAGTATATTTATGTCAGTGGAAACAAGAGTCTATTCATAACTAACTACTGAGTATGCATAAATATAGATTGAATAGTTAGAAAGTAGCCATATGTTTATTATGTGTTGGTGACTTTAGAATAGAACTATGAAGTTAATCACATGGAGATAACAATGTAATATAATGTCATTACTTTCACATTATAGTCAAAGGTGTAGAGACAGAAAACATCAGACCAAGAATTATTTGTACATAAATCCTCATATCTTCTCCACAAAAGAGGAACCCCAGTTTTCCCCAAACCAGAACTAATCGCAACGTGAAAGATGAAACGATTTCTCGTCGAATTAAATAAATGTTGTGCCTACATTTAAAGTAGCCGTGCATCGCTCGTTAACAGCCCTATCACATCGGTTGCGCAACGAATAATATGTCCCATGTTAATTCTACAAAGTACGTGACGTACAATTAAGGGATAGACTCGACGGGACTAATGTCATGGGTGGTTCCTTGTCGCCTAAACACTCTACCCCACTGAGTTTCAACGTTTACATGTTCGTCGTAGTCCGCACTTCCAGAACCGTGATGCACTGTGCATAATTCTTGGCAGGAGGCCGCTACGAAATCCGTGCGGCGGATGGTGCTAATGTGAAATTTATAATGTAACGTATATCCTGGCGTACGGTGTACGATGCCGTGTGAATGACTGTTTCCTTGGACGAGTCTCGACGTAAAACGTGGCCTATTATGTAATGTAAGTGGAGATAACTCGTCACGGTGGTGAATTAACGTGGGGAGAATATCTAAAGGCGCTAATGTGCTGTATTTATAATAAATATACAGGTCAGGAATACAATGACGATATACATAACAAGGACACGGGTATTGCGTATGTGGAAATGAAATATATTATGCGTGCATATGCATTTTATTGCAGCAGAATTGGCATATCACCGAGGCCGTCTAGCTTATAATGGTTATATACAATGTATAATAAAACCCTTTACATGTACTCAGCTCAATTTTTCTATACGTATGACACATTTCTGTAATTTATGCATTAGTTTTAAAACAATAGGTCCATTTCATCGTTGCTACTCTCGAGCCAAAGGAACGTTATGCGCCCTGTAATAAGTAATAGACCAACATATTTACGTAGAAAACTCTTAATTACCATTAAGGACATCATTTTAACTTGATAAATACATTCTTTTCAAAAGTTTATAGATAATAAATATTTATTAAAATATGTTATGTATATTACAGGTAGTAAATTCGTTTGAGATACAGATCAAGATAAATAATTTTAATGTTAAATTAATAAGAGAAGTAATAGATGTTTTATCCACAAGTTCTATTTCCGTGCATTTAAACACTTACTCCTCCACCACAATAACACAGCAAACGCTAATGCACGTATTCTAAAATGGAAAGAGAAAAAAATATATAAATAATTTCGTAAGTGCTTAATTGATAAAGAACACGACACTTTCATGCTTTGCGCCTGTCACTTGTATATATTGGTGTTAACAGAGCCATCAAAAACATTTCTTCAACAGAAGCTGGGCTAACTACAGATGGGATTTAATTTACATACAAGTCCAGTCAACAGTCCGTTACTTTTCCACTTGGTTTTATTGCCTGTAATTGCCTTGCTAAAGAGCACCCTCGTGCTGACAGTGAAGCTGGTGGGTAAATAAGGGGTAGGATGACGAGATCGTAAAACTGACACTGGCGACCGCCGTTCTAATCAAATACAGGTAGAAACCTGAATTGGTCGCCAAGTGTCCCTAAATTGTCTACCTTATACACAGAAACGACCCGTTTTTATTTATTTAGTTGCGTCACAGCCTACTTTGAGAGCAGTCGAGTGTATAATTATATATAAATTAAGTTGCGTAGGAATTAAATGAAATGAAAACGTACTATTATTAGCGAATTATCTGAACATACACTGTTAAATCGACACATTTCGGATAGTTTTCGCGTTATATCGTAAAGTGAAAGACTGAAATACAGAATAAAAATCTTGATTAATTAGAATTATGTTGCATGTAATTGGATCGCAGCGCCCAGTTTTGCATTACAAATTCAGCATCAATTTACAAATTAAGCTTTATGTGTTGTTTGACATAGTTGGTATGAAACCTTACTTCACAAATCCAAATAAAACTCGCTCAACCATCAAAACTAGATCTTTAAAAGAAATATCTGACTCAGCGACATTAAAAGGTGGGCCTATTTATCAGCGTTCGTCAACGTTGTTGGACAGACGCGGGGATATTTGTGTAATATTTCTCTGGGAGGTCCCAACACGAGCTATGTAGTTTTTCTTTGGGCTCTCGATCACTCTTCGACCGGAGACGCGAACTTCCCCCAACTCTCATATGCTCTCCCCGAAGACCGACACTCCCGTAATACGACACTCTCTCGTGTCACGCGCGTGTTTTCCTAATGTTAACTAGAAATGTGACGTGCATTGTTACGAAAACCTGGCGAAGATTCTACTCCCATAGTCGTCGGTGGTCACCGTTCAGTTCTATGGGCGCACTTACACAAAGCGACATTAGTCCGAAATAACCATACGTTAAAACATTGGTTCCCAAAGCTAAAAAAAAACCCAGGTAAAACGATATATTTATTTAAATTAAATGTGTCAATATTACACGACCACCAATTTACGAAAGTACGTCATAACTTAGCTTTGAAAACATGTGCACCAAATGTAGTAAGTTGAACATATCTGTAATTTCTTTTATGGAGATTTAATTTATATTTTCAAAGTTTCTTCATGATGAACGAGTAAACACAGTTCAAGGTTCAATACAATACATATTCCTGCAAGCATTCGTATCCAATAACATACCAGCATATCAAACAGTCACATAAGGTATTTCGAATTCCCATGTTATAAAAAAAAAGGAATGTCGAGCTTCTATATTAATAGAAATTCCGGTTCAGTGGTATCTGAAAGCTACGAAATTTTGCGCACACGGTGTCTGCGCACTGTTTGTCCAGCCAAATGACCATGTCCTCCTGTCCGCCACTGGACGTAAGTGTTCCACTCAGACTGACCAGCAGTCGGGAAAATTATGCGACACGTCCTTTGTGTCCCAAATGACCATCGCAAGGACTCCGTTCTTTATTTGATTAAAGCGATTCGTCAGGTATTCATACTGGTCCTCTGTAGACACACAGCATTGTTTTCAGTTGCAGCCACGCGTGAGTGATATACCATCCCTGCGGGGTCAGTAATTGCAATAGATCCGAACCTATTAAACTTTCTTTAGGACGCACTCAGGGAGCAAAACCCGATGGTCCAAATGGAACGAATGGCTGTTCGGGTGTTAATATACCCGGCTCAGAGTTGCATTACGAACACTCCTACCAGAAACTGTCAGCTCTAACAAGCCATGATGCTTGACAGGTTCACAGGTAGAAAAAAAATCCAGGAACAAATGATTCAATTTTAGCTTGACCCTGTCAAAAGATCTATCCTAATTTTCCTCTCGTGTCGCCATGTTGAAGAAATGTTAATCCAATGATCTGGCGCCATGGACAAGAGCTCTAATATCAACATTTAGCTTCCATTCTTTCCAGAGGTCACATCTGACCTTCTAAGAACGAATGTGGAAATATTTTCTTTTGGGTTAAGCCAAGGCGAGCGTTTTTCCCCTTTCTTGTTTATGTATTAATTAACGTGACTAGAATACGTTCAACGCCGCCGAATCGAGCTCTCATTCAAAGGAGGAAGAAAAGTATCGTCTCTGTGGGGTTCGAACACCTGATCAAGTTATGCAATCAGACTAAACCAAACACCTACCCACAGGCTTGTTGATGGTGCTGTAAACAAAGCCTCCGGTATACGGAACCGACTTATCACACTATGCAGTTTTACTCTTTGTGGATTAAAACGATCTGCAGACATGCAGGTGGAAATCGTGGCGGATTATTTTCATTACGGGTTTCTGTTTTTGGAAACTTATTTATTTAAACAATAGCTATTGTCTCCAAGGAATTGAGGGGATGTAGACTATAACTCTTAATCGAAGCAACCCTTAATCGAAGGAACTCTTAATCGAAGCAACCTCAACCTCTTGAAAAATTAAGTAAAATTAAGGATAACGAATCGTGCTTTTTCTCAATTTCACCAAACCTTTTACTGTTGAATGTCAAACGAAAGGCATAAAATTACTTCCCTTCGTCCTTTAAATTGAATTTGTTTTCGTCCCGAGGCTGTCGTATTGAGTGTTCACGATCTCCAACAGTAAACACTCACGCGAACTTCTAGAGAAGTCAAACCCGTCACGCTATTGGTCGGGGTGGGGAGGGTGAAAGAGAGACAGAGAGAGAGAGGGACAGGGAGAGGGACAAGGAGACGTGAGAGAGGGATCCTGAATGGGATAAAACTCCTCCCATCGACAATATTAACGTATCTCAGATTCCTGGCGATAGTAACACCCTGCCACGAATGTAGAATCGCTGGAAGCAACGATAAGAACGGTCGTGCAGTGTCAAGAGCTTCTACGAGGCCGATTGTTTGGGAGGGTAAGGACACGCAGCTGTGGGTAGATGGGATACCAAACTAGGGGAGGAGGGACACTTATGAGGGTAACTCCGAACCTGTCCCCCAAGGGTAGCTCCGTCACCCAGGTAAAGAGGGAGACGTCCCTCAAGGCAGCGAGAACCATACTATAACAAGATTTCCCGAACTAATGTAGACATTGGACAACAAACACGGTACGTCCGATGCTCAAGTGGACGTTTTGGAGCTGGCTGTTGATTTTAATTATCTTATTGACACTGGGTTTTAGGGGAAATCGGACATACCACTTAGGAGGTGCTGTCTGGGCGACATCATCAATTGATAACGACGAAGCCAAACCAGTAGAAGATGACGGACTAATTGACTCGGTCTGAGAAGATGATCTGGACTAATGCAAACAGCGACATGTCAGTCATGAACACATTGCATGTTCCCTTGTCTCGATAAACAAGCTTTACTATACAAATATACAGCGGAGATAGATGTGTGCATTCCTGTTTATGTTTAAGGAAACCGTTTACAAGTAATTTATTTTTGTATTCACGTCACATTGCATAACGGTAGAAACAGTACGCTGGCATTGTTTACAGTATTTATTAGTTACACATTATGCCAGGTCAAGAAAGAGGGATATTCCAACAAAATTACTAAAACACACTTCCTTTCATAAGTATGCGCTTAAAGAGTAGTTGAGATTTGTTTAATGAAATACTGGATTATTGCGTTAAATTTGAGCGTTAAAAAAACACCAAACAATTATGATAATGTGTTCAAATAGCTTGCAAAGTCATACGACATGGAACATTTAAATATAGCTTATTCCGATCTATATCGCCACATGTTGTACAATATACGGACACGGCTGGAGGACTACAAGCAATTGTAATTAACGACAGTGGTATATACTTAATGACCGTATTGTATGCGACATCATACATAGTATACAATGCACTTTGAAATATATTAATGTGGCAAACTTTCGGAGAATTTCCTTTTCAATATAAAAAATTTTTTTATATGGTATCATTGATACATGAGAACATGATGAGCAAAACAATATTTCAATTGTGAATTAAAATGATACAAAATTAAAGAAAATAATTTACATTTTCAGATAGATTTACTCAAATAAACCCACAGTTATACTTTTGTAAATGTACTCGAGTGACAAGATGGTAATTATCGTTAGACTTGTTATTTCTAGACAGAATAAAAAGAAACTATTTCTATTTCTTCGATTATGGATATAAGCTGTTGTGTATAATTGACAATGTAATTTGTCTATAATCGACGAGTAGAGATCAGTAAAAAAAATATATGCATATTGAAAGGGCTATTCAATTGATGAAGAGTATTGATTGTAAACAAACTAGTGAAAGATATATACATTTGACACGACGAAAGCCGGTAGCAGACTGAAAGCTCCGCTGCTATCGACATCGCTTGAAATAAGATCAAAGGGACGTAACGCTCGTCGAATCTCGCGTTGAAAGGTATCGCGCTGAACGTGACAAATAATGATCGATAATTGATGATCTCTCCCCCACTGTCTGTCAATGCAATATCACCAGACACGGAGTGCAGTTAAATACGAGGAACTATTTTTTTCGATATCCATACACCCGTTTTCAATCGAATCATGTAACGTGTCCGCAATATTTAAGTGGAATAACACTGTTTAGTTGTTTGATAGTGGATGAACAATTTCAGGAAATCTATTAAAAAATAGTAATAAATGCAATGACAAGATATATGTTCATAAATTGAGATGACACGGAACCTTTCAAAGAACATAGGTCCTTTGAAGAAATGTCTTGAACATACATAATTTATCAATTTAAAAGAAAACACTATTATTTGAAATATGCAATGACATTACATATAATTAGTAGTTATCATTATTGGCAATAAGGAAGCATCGTCTACGGTAATTATGTGTGTTAAATATGTTCCTCTTCACCAATACATTCCCCAAACAACATTTATGTTTTCGTCTGGTTTGAGATATATAGCAACATTATATTAATTTTTATATATTAATTTTGTAAAAGTTTGCTCAAATATATTTGTAGGACGAATATATTAACAAATAGGATGGTGACTAATTCATATTTATCTTTTACAAGGATTAACGATAAATTAATGCATCGTAGACACAATGACTAAAAGAGGAACATTATACACGCAACTTCAGTATGCAAGCTCTTGATAATTCGGAAGGACACACAAATGTGCACACATTTTAAAATTAATTATTTGTTTGATTAAAAAACGAAAAATTAAGTTAATTTTCTATTATTTTAGATATGGAATTAAAAATGATGATCCAATATTCGTAATATTTGGATTTCTTTGGGAGCTGATTCATTCGAAGACAACGCCAACAATTTACTAATATTTTCAATACTAACACAATGAATTGCTAGGAACATCACGAGTCGACTGAGTACAGCACGAAGTCAGTTATACCAGTCACTAACTATGACTCGGCTTAACCCTGGGTCATGAATCTGTCAATCAAAATGATTGATAGGTGTTGCTCCTCCCGCCGCAGCGCATGTGGAAACAAGGAATATTGACAGATATCTCACGGACCATACTGAGAGGCAAAACAAAACTGAGGCGGCATAATTCTGAAAGAAACACAGAGTTGGTTTCTTGGTGTCGAATTTATCTCAAAGATCGTCTTCTGTTTTCAAAAACAATGTTTCCCACTGTTACAGCTCGCTCGATTCAGGATACGCCTGATCTTAGCGTGTGGGACCGGAACAGTCGATAACGATCTTGGGCGTTGTGACAGAAATATGGTTAAAACTATTTCCACTCAAAGCCTATTTCAATCAGTTGCCATCAACGATCTAGAACCATCAGGAATATAAACTACTGACCAGCATCCGGGAATTGTTGTAATTTTGTTTTTACGATTACAAATACAAATAAAAAAGTGCCAGTTCATTACATTACGCATATTGTACCATGCATTTCATTGGGATTATTTTCAAAGAAATCTGAAATCTAAATAGAAGTAGAAGTAATGCCCATAATGTTTCCAAATATAATATTGTTATCTTTTAAAAAGAAATATTTGTGTTCAATGCTTCATGGAATAAAATCCAGGTCATGAGTCATAAGATCAAAGTTAACGGAATACGTGTAACTATAATATCTCAAAGAAGATTTTTCTTCCCTGAAAATTGAGCCAAGGACATTAAAAGTTTCGTAAAGTGACGTCATTACAACCGATCCATCATGGCCGTTTTGCTCGCCTTTGATCTTCACCGCCATAACATTTCCGACAAAATACGATCCGTATTGCAAGCCTCTTTGATTGCTAGTAGCAACCATGATTTCTTCTGTGCATCTGCGCGCTTATGAGATGCCGCATCACCTCTAACCTACCAACAACCATACAGTGTGAATCGCCACCACTGGTGCTTTCAGTTCTTGGAACTATAGTAGCAAAACCAGACGATCTACTACACTGTATCTAATATTAAAAGATGGCATGATGCAGATCTACATGTATAGGCTACGTAATAAAAACTGCGAATTCTAATGTTAAGAGTAATGTTTCACGCACTGGCGCGTTATTGTTACCCAACATAATACAGGTATATAAAGACGATAGTGTAATAAAATAAAATGAAATACTGAAATACATGCACATTTAAGTTATTAGCCTAATATGTTACAATAACACTTCAGGAAGTTGGTCATTTAACAAAATTAAAATATATACAAGTATCACAAACTGATGTATATATTACGATGCTACATTTATGAATGTAGGCCTATATGTGGGCTATCATTCGTGGAAAAATTATGTTCAAACCAGCGTCTAATATATAGCTTTAGCAATAATTCTCATTGATTTTTGTAAAAACAATTACCATATTATATACAATGCATATTTACAATTTAAGTATAACGGTATGCTTGTCAAAATCACCCTGATAAATTGACGTTTCCAGGCGAAAACATTGGGGTATCAATTTGAGAAAAAAAAATCCAACATATTATTTATATACAGTATATACATGCATCACTGTTCTATAATTAGAATGTACTACCTACACGTTTTACTGTACATGGTAACTATTGGTATTAGCAGACGATACGAAGG